>KN888716.1:7816-28888 GCA_000934455.1 Apostichopus parvimensis | reverse complement strand
CCCCTCCCCCATGTCAGTCTCCAGCAAAACACCCCCCATGAACAAATCCTGGCTACACGCCTGTATGTTATAAATATTTAAGTCATACTTAAACCATTTTGCATTACAGCCCTTCCTCGAAAGCAAAAATTGTCCACCCCTCCCCTTAGACCCACCCCCAGGACGGCGATCATTCATGTATGACGCCCCCCTATAGGAAAATCCTGGATACGCCCCTGAAGGGTCACACAATTTTCAAGTATTGAAACCTCTTTTAATACCTGTCCAATTATCCTATCTAAGAAATACATTTTGTCTAAATTTGAGCTTTATCAATGTCTTGGAAATTATGTGAGGTTGGACCTCCCACTAATCCCCTCCCCCCTCCAGTAAAATATTTGTGGCAATTTGAGATTCTAAAATGTCTAGACCAGGCCTTGAAAAACCTTTTTGAAACAACTCACAAACTGGCATCAATTCTACTCATCAAATCATTAAATTTACTTGCTATTTGGTAACACTAATTCTATGTGTGATGTAGGCCTAGCCTTCGGACGATACCCCTCAACCACCCCCATCCCCCTCACACCCTAACCCAAATAGAATACATTGACAATCTAAACTGTTTTGAATCTAATTTGGTGAGTTTTAAGTGACAGCAGCTGTTACCTGTCGGGCTTCCCTTGCCTGAACAATTCAGGAAGAGTGTCTGATCCCAGCCAATATCGTAGGGAAGACCTGTAAATCAAACAAGGTAAACAGTTTGTAAGATCACTCGCTGTGTGATATAGAACATTGGAATGTCAAACGACTGTTTGATACTCTGTATTGCTGAAAATATATATAAAGTCATAAGATCTCAGATTACAGACCTTGTACTACGACTACAAAAGTAAACGTAAACAAAGGAGTAGAATCCTCTTCGGTAGGATTTGGCCAGTACTGGTACGAGGCTCTTAGCCCCAGTATGGGCAGCGTATCTCGTACCAGCCTCTATCTGAAATGCCCTGTGTACGAGTACAAAAATCCGTAAGGGCAAGCAAAAGTGTAGACAATGTGACAATTTTGCAATGAAATGTATACCTGTACAGAAACACTACATATGTGTGCAGGTAATATCAAAGCTGCTCTCAGGATGGTCTCGCTATGTCCCCAAAATTAGTCAGATCTATGGTCAAACGTATGACTCATAGCTTAAAATTCTTGTTTCATTATCTCTTTCAGAGCTCCAGGCATCTCACAGAGGCATTTCATAATCAAAGCTATTTTCATCATTTGGGAATAATTTAGGGTCAATCCAGTATATATTTGTGTAAACTCATAGCAATTTGTAGCACAATTAAATAAGGGAGCTACATAATGACTGCAAGGGAGTTCAAATTTTGAAAAAGCTAAGTTTGACTTTTGTAAAGGCAAATATGGAGGTAACTGCCTTCATAAATTTGTATCACACATATGTTGTTTTCTTCAGTATGTTGACATCATCAAATGCGGTTTTACCAACTCTCTGTTATAAAGATTGTATTATTTCATTTGGGTTAAGTGAAGTTCCTGCTCGTGAGTTCCTGCTTGCGGGAAGATCACATATACATACATACATACATACAAGTTCATAATATTCTTAAAGATCAGTGAAAATCATTGACGTTACACAGTTACTTCTCTTACCGTTTTCACTAAGGACAGATTCCTCTTTGTTCAAAGCAGCAAGGTTTAAAACGGGAGGCACCAACAAAACACAAAAACCATAGAATAACAATTTCATGGTAGTCCATAGACATGCCATCACTGGACCGGTTGGTTCTGGTTGAGAAGCACTGCTCTAAATAACATAATGGTGCAATGTAGAAAAAAGGTGGTATTAAGGTGATAACCAATTTTTAACCTCACATTAGGAGGAGAAATGGGAATGGGGAATGGAGGGGTTCCAAAGTTTACTACTAGATATAAGAACATGTTTTGATCCTAGCAGGATCTTCTTCAGAAGCTAATTTTAGCCTCTGTAGAAGATCCTGCTAGGATTGAAACGTCAGGCCAATTTACTTTTACACATTCTCTTACACAGGCTCTCTAGTGGATAAGCAGTTTGCTAACAGTTTTATTTTATTTAGATATAAGAACAGATTGAAAAATATATTGATATAGGAGAAGGTGGTCTGTAAGTGTATGCCTACAACTAAAAGAAAAACTGCATGGAACAAGGAGTGATGTTGGCAAGGCCATAAATCTTCTTCACGTCATAAGGCCTTACATCATATGGATAAATCTGATACAGGCTCAAACTTTTTTCATTATGTAAGATAACAAAAAACTAAGACAAAGTTTGAATAAAGCAGACATCTTGATCTTGCGAACCTTTGATTTTTTTGTCACATTTCCACGCAGCCCTGCTGGTTTTTCTCCTTTCCGTCGTCGAGTTGATTGGGACTGAGATGGTGCCATTCTGTCTATGTTTGTTTAATCTGTAAATGTGAAGAAAGCGTTACTTGTTTTGTTTTTGTTTTGCTTACCGCAGCTTTGGAATAGATGGGTATATGGCGGAGGGAATTATTGCAGTTTTATATTTTGCAGTTCCGCCATTGTGATTTTCATGGATGTACAAGCCCATGGAAGCAGTTCCACATTTCTTATGGGTACAGAGGAGGGAGTAGGGGGTTGGATAGGATGAAACCTAGGGAAATATGGGATAAAGGTTAATGTATCCTCACTTTCACAATAGGCTATTCATTATGGAAAATCACAGAAGAGCAGCAAATTGTGTTGCGCCCCATTAATTCCTTTACCCATACCTTTTTGTCCATCAAGTACTTAGGCTGGCTTAAAGCTATTAATTGCTTATAATCTTGGGTCACATATTCTGGTGTATAAACCTTTTAACTTTATTAATAGCACATGGAACTTGAAGTGTGTTCGTACTGTCATAGTAAGGCTTTCTGGTCACTTCACCCAAGAACCATTTCGCCCAACTAGCATGGTAATTTTGCCCAACCAGCATGGTCTTTTCGCCCAACTAGCATGGTCATTTTGCCCAACCTTGTTGGTCATTTCAACCAACCATTTTTTTACTCATATTCAGTCAGAATAATATCACTTTATCTATTTCACTAGTTCCATTTGATTTTTTTGGGTTATATTACTTCGTGGTAGGTAAATAAAGTGATGTCCGTTCGATATCGATCGGAGTCTGAGCAGTTATTTCGGGTATAATGGGAGGATTACACTACCTTAGGCGGTTACGCATGCAATGGAAGTTATAGTCGGCCGTGCAGCATGATTGTTCCCTGGACAAAGGTAATTCTGATGCATCAATCAATAGATTCGGCCAATTCTTTATACCTCTAGTTCAAGTTTCCTTAAGATTCGGTTCGTATCCCGTAACGTTAACAATTCCCGAACGATTCCTTATTAAATTGACCAAACCCATAGAAGTATCCCAGTCCGTTATATTGAAGTATACTATTTAATTAATGTTGGTCGAATAACCAGCAAGGTTGGGCGAAATGACAAACAAGGTTGGGCGAAATGGTAAGGTTGGTCGAAATGGCAGTTGGGCGAAATGGTTGTTGGGCGAAGTGACCAGCTTCCATAGTAAGAATAAGATACTTCCATGATGTGAAAATAATTATCAATACTGAGGCATACTAAGTTAGTACATTAGTAGTACAAGTACAACCTCAAAAACCTCTGAAACTCACATCAGGTAAGGCCCATTGCATTTAGAAATAAAATTTATGATCTGATAGTACCAACACCTAGTAATATGTAAAGTTCTGCATACGACTCAGTATGTCCGGGAGAGGCTTTATGTGCACGTACTGTAAACCAAGCTAAAGTTTATAGACTCACGTTAGGCTAAGTCTAACCTAACTTTTATGGCAAACATTCGGCTGCTCAGCCTGTCCAATGCGTAACAATATAAACGTAGCCTAGTCTGAGAAAATGAACCTTTTCTTTGTTTATTCAGAGTGAACTAAAGTTATTTTTTCACCTCCTGAGCCAGTTTCCCAAACCGAAAGAAAATAATAAATAAGGCCTTCGCTCCACGTAATGTACTTAGTGCAGTGGAAATTTCATGTGGTAAACACAGGGCGCAGACATCTTTAGGAAATTCAATATAGTAAAAAATAAGTAAGAATTTTTGAAGGAATATATGATATCTTTGGTATTTAAATCAACTTTAAAAACTTTAATTACTACATAAAATTTACAAAAAAATGAAAACATTTTTTGATTCAAATAATTTAGACAATACGAATACTTTATTTTAGCTGAAACTTAAATCAGATCACAGCGAGCTACGATCATAACAAATGTGTTCCAACCACAGTCGAGTCTGTTACTGACTGTCCTGAATTCTAAACGAAGAGAGCTTATCGCAAGGTAAATGATGGATTCAGGCCTGTATATTGATGTTAAATTTGATGTAAACAGTTTGTAATTTGAGATGATACTTTATAGGCCTATAATGTTTTAGTAACATAACACACACATACATACAATTGCACAACTGACTGGGCCTAGGCCTACTGGAATACTGAGGAAAGTCTGGTCACTTATTATATTGAGTAAGTGTAGCCTATAGTCTAATTCGATGTTAGGTATGTATGGCATTGTGGCTCTTATTTTCTGTCAAAATTCCAGCAATTTGGGATAAAAAGCATGAAACCTTGAGACAAAGCCAAAGTCTTGATGCTGGTAACTCTTTCTGAAATGTTTGTAAAACTGTAAGAAATATACCTGAACAAAATACTTTGTTAGGCTTAACGTTATTCTGTTTATATGTCTCTAAGCCTATCAAAATGCTGTAGGATAAGCTTATAGATATTTATCTGAGTTTTTGCTCCTGTTATCGTAAACTTGCCAAACCAGCTTAAATATTTGAACTGACAATCACAAACCAACACATTTTATGAATGTACCTCCGTAGTTAACATTGACTATACATTTTTTTGTTTTCTCCACAGATTACTATTGATACAAGTATTAAAGCTGCATGAAGCTATATGCACACAGATAAATATGAAATACTATTATTAAGTTCATGATCACCATGTACATATTTCCCAAACGATTAATACAAAAATGGCCATCTCATATACAAAATCAATCATCACGTTTGCCAGACTGGGTTGTCGCTTTCCTTCCTGTGGACAAAGCAGGAGGTCTTTGTCTTTTTCAACGTTTCCAACCAATTTCATGAACCGTATTGCTTGGAAAGAAACTGCAAATTTGGTTCATTCTAGACCACCAAGAAATCTTAGACTTTGTTCTGGCCAAGCTAAGAGGCAGGCGGCCGCTGCAGAGGAGTTGCCCACCTTTAAGTATGCCGGGAAGACAACGTCTAGACATTCAAATGTTCATGTCTGTGGATTTTCATATACTGGAGCCCTAGGTATTCCACACTTTGTAGTTACCAAGGGAACCAAGTACCGACGGAAAAAGCAGTACGTTCCAAATCCGTATAAACTTCCAATGCCAAAGAAGGTGAGTTGTGTTACAAAATTTATTACATTATTTTATCTAGAGGAAAGGGTACATTATTACTGTACCTACGATGTAAGAGCAGTTGATCATAGAATACTACCCCAGGATCACCTTTCATAATAAGCTACCAAATGAGCTGTAATCATGTCATTGACAGAACTTGTTGTTGAATGCTATTATGTAACTATGGTACTAATTTAGAATCCGTACCATTCCTAACCCCTAACCCTACTTCCTAACCCTACTTCCTAACCCTATTCCCTACTTCCTAACCCTAATTCCTAGCCCCTAGTAAGCTCTCCCATTCATATGGTACGGATTCTAAAGCTAGGCCGTAACTATTTCTAGACTTTGCTGGAGGTACTAGTGCTAGCGTCTGCAGTGCCTTGCATACCATTTACAGTTACTGTGTCAGATATATATATACAAGGGAAAAGTTAGCTTCAAGATTTACATTCTAGTTTACCTTTCAAAAAGACCTTAATAAAAGGAGGACAAAGTTGAAATGTTACTATGGATATACAGTATAATTATTCATGCAATGTATCAATATTTCATACCAGTATATACTACAAATATGTATACTCTTCTTATCTTTACAGATCACTTCTGTTGCTTGTGGTTATGGCTTTACTCTGCTCTCCAGTAACAGTCTGGAATCACCCAAAGTTTGGGGAACTGGGATTAACACCGACTCGCAACTTGGATTCCAATCACGGAGTCACACCCTGGGTGAGACCCCTTTTTAAACAGTTTACCGAAAAGTTGGACAGTTTCAGGATTTTAGGTCCATCCAACAAATGGAAATTGTAAACCAGATCCATGGATGGTTATAGTCTTAGTTGAAGGAGCTGTATATTTATCATTGTTTGAGGGTGGAACTCTTACCCCTTCGGTTGTTTACATTTGAAAATGTCTGTATGAAGGTATACCTTAAATAATTCTCAGCCAAAAAGTATTAATATTGAAATTTGGGCAATGAAATCAACTCTGTCAGTTATGGATAGTTTTGAATTGAAAAAATGTTGCTTAATTCATATATTAGTAATTTCATGCTGGGAAGGCATTTGTCTCTTCTAGGATTGTGAATAAACTAATTTTGCATCTCAAGTTTCCTAACATTGTTCTCTACTTGCAGAGAGTGGCCTGTCATATGTGATTGCGCCCGCACGCCTGGATTTACCTTTAACGAAACCCAGAGACACTAGAGTGACTCAAGTAGCTTGTGGCCGTGCACACAGTATCATACTAACAGATAAGGAGGGTGGTGAGTGGTAATACATTTGCCTTAAAATAAGAGCTTATTCAATCAATCCCAGAGATACCAGTAGTCATGGGAACCTTCTGAAAGTTTATGGTACTGATGCCAGATTTTGTGAATTTGTCGGAATTTGTAGAAAATGTCCAAAAGTTTTGAAATACTTTGTACTGTTGGGAATCACACTGCCTCAGGAGCTCTGTAAGGTTGTCCACAGCAAGTATGGAAACATAATTTATTACCTGAAGTCCACATTCGGTGAAGCTATTGACATCATGTACCTCCCATATATATGTCACAGGATGCCTCAATAAATCGCAGCCAAAACGTAGTGAAATGTTAAACATATCCGTCTAAAAGTGAAGTATTTGACAGGAAGGTGATTGGGGGAGGGATATATTGGAGTTGATAACAATATTTGAAACATGACGTACTTATCTTTGAAACTGAAAATTTTCCTTTGTTGGGTCTCTTCCAATAGTTTTCAGCCTGGGTAACAATGCACATGGCCAATGTGGTAGACCAGTGGTGGATCAAGAAGATTACAGGTATGGTAAATGGAAGGATCAGTAGGCTTGTTAAGAGATTTACACAAGGGAAAGGGAAGAGAGGGTCAGGGTAGAGAGGGTTGCTTATGCACAAAGATCAGATGATATCAATCATTTCTTGAAGAGATGTCACAGTATGGATCAAAAAAGACCAAAAGTCATCACCTTTGTGGAACATTCCTTTTCTGTTGAAGATTTTTAGGGTTATGACATGTTGCATATATCTTTTCAAATCCACTGGCAAAAAAAAACAAACTTACAGGCAAATGAATATGAAATTATCACATAATTCACTGTTTGATCTATAATGATGTTTGATCTCAGGTTATAATTAGCAATTAGTTTGTGGAAAGTTGTCTAGAAGAGAATGCCAGTATTTAACTGGTTGCATTTTCAGATTTAAAGTAGATGAATCCCTTTTTACACCGGTGTAGGAGCATAACATGTTTCACATATTTTTCATTACAGTCTCTTACAATTGAGAAAGCCTTAAATGTCGCACGAAAGATCTGCCAAGTTTTAAATCAAGCAAATATATGTAGCCAAGTCTTTAATAGTACACTCTCACAGGAAATAAACCTAGACCCTGAGTTATTTGCATTGATTCTGTAATTTCAACATGGAGGGAATTCCTTGCAGATTGCAAATATCATAGGGTACATGAATTCTAATCCCTTTTCTAATCCCTTTTCTTTTCTTCAGTTCCAGCAAAGTCATAACCAAAATCAAAGGCATTGAGGGTGAAGTCAAACAGGTAAATTAATTTTTTGATATAAATATATTTTGAACGAAACATTCCATTCCGGCCCGAGTAGTGACGTATAGGCACCGATGCGAAATTGCTGCAGTACATTTGAATTTTTACCACCAAATATCACTCAAATATTTACTGAGAAGTTGTTATCATGATAAAAGGTTATTTGATCAAACCTATTCGAGCACTCCGTCGAGCCCTGTGTTCGTTCCCATTATTGACACATGCAATGGGCATATGTTTAATCCAGTCAGATAGAAACTAGCACTAAGTTAAGTGAACGGAAAATCAAACTGGACTGACTGCTGGTACTGTGCTTACTGCTACAAGACCTTGAAGAAAACTGACCCAGCAGCAGTAGACTCATTTAAGTGGGATACCCATCCATACTGAATATTGAAATTGTCTTGTTTGGGGAGACATATTAAAAATCATTCTTAATATTTTGTGATGGCATTCTGTCATCGTGGTTGTTGATTTTAACTTGTGTCTTAAACATCATTCCCAGGTGGCTTGTGGTCACGATCACAGTCTGTTCTTAACTAAAGCCGGTGAGGTCTACAGCTGTGGCTGGGGTGCTGATGGCCAGACAGGTACGACAGAAAACTCAGTTAAAACAGTGGCTTGTTTTTCCTCTTCAATGGATTCCATATACATATTGCATATTGTTAAGCTTGTTTGATAAGGAACCTATTGATATCATACTAGTCTGTGTTTGGTTTGATTTGTATGTTAATTGTGGGGGGAAGGTAGGGGGAGGGGAATGTTGTGAAAATACATGTGCATTGTTATAGTGGATTTCATACACAGATTTGCATATTACCAAACTTTGTTTGATAGGGAACTTCTTAATATCATACTAGTCTGTGTGTTGGTCTTTCTGTTCATTTTTGGGGGAGGGGAAAGTGTGAAAAGACTAGTGTGCATTATTACAGTGGTTTTCATACACAGATTGGCATATTACTAAACCTTTGTTTGATAGGGAATCTCTTAATATCATACTAGTCTGTGTGTGTTTGCTTGTCGGGGGGGGGGGGGGGGGAGGAGAGGGAGGGAGGGTTGTGGACAAAAACTTGTGTACAGTATAACAGAAAAAACCCTTGATCATCAAGACATGACAGTAGGGCAGGCTCTCCGACATTTACGGAAATTGAATAATTGAGTTTCTTATACTTTACTGTGGTAGGCTGTTGTAATTGACTGTATGTTGTATGTATTACTGTATGACTGTTGTATGACTTTTTTGTATGACTGTATGTAATTGACTGTATGTATAAGTGTATTTTACAACCATTCTGTAAACTGCTAGGACACATGCTGTTCTCTGTGTGTGTGCCATTTATTGATGCAACTGTAATGGTATATGATTTAAGAACATCAACAACATGGGTAGATAAAGTTCAGTTTGTTTTGTCTTAAGATGTTTTTAAGCGGGAAATTAGTCTGGAGAAATATCACAACCACAAAACCTGACTGACTGTAGACTATCAGGTCGTGTTCATAACGTCAACTCTGTGTAATTTTCTTCGTCAGGTCTCGGCCATTACGACACTTGTTCTACCCCGACGAAAGTTGAGGGCGACCTCAAGGGGGAGGCCATCTCAGAAGTGGTGGCATTCTCAGATTGTTGTCTCGCAGTCTCTGGTGAGTGATGTCAAATTTTGTGGGTTACGGTTAAAGCAAAAGTGCCGTACATCATTGGAATGTCCTATTCGAAAGGAAGAAAAACAA
Organism: Apostichopus parvimensis; assembly: GCA_000934455.1. Taxonomy (NCBI): domain Eukaryota; kingdom Metazoa; phylum Echinodermata; class Holothuroidea; order Aspidochirotida; family Stichopodidae; genus Apostichopus; species Apostichopus parvimensis. The sequence goes on along the minus strand of KN888716.1, from coordinate 19,134 downwards.
GAAACGAAAAGTTTTATCTCAAACATCTCATAGTTACAAATCAGCTGAGTGTAATAGCAAAAGTGACAAAAGAATTTATCAATTCTGTGACCAATAGTGTTGCATTATTGCGATGGTGTGACAGAGGCTAAAAACCAAGTGTAAGAATATCTTATGTGGAGAAAAGAAAGAAATGTTTACTTTCTATTGAGAAACTTCTTCAAGAGCATAAACTTAGAAAACAAATAAAGGCTACAATCTTTTTTGAAAGAGATTTTGAGCTTGTTTGTCGTTTTGTTTTCCGATACACAGAAAGTTTATCGTCTAGCAAAGTCGTTTAAATTTTGTAGGTTTCTACTTTCCAGGATTTACATATATTACCAGTTGCTGCGACCATCTGTCAACATGAAATTGTCAATCTCATGAAAGCAATATTTTTGTGTTGAAGTAGTTGATACAGGACAAAATATTTATTAACTTTTGCAAAATCAGTTTGAAATTATCGCTTCATCTGCAGAGAATGGTGATTTATTCGGATGGGGTAATTCGGAATATAATCAACTTAGTTTGGTGTCCGAGGAAACTCAGGTATGAAAAACATCGGATTCTTTTTTATGATGTGAGATATGTAAATATTAAAGCCACAAGAATAACCTCTCTGCTAATGTGCTCGTATTACAAAAAAGTGAAAAATGCTGCTTAAAATATTTTGATAAAGCAATCTGAGATGATGGTGCTCTGCTTATTAAGATCTTTATTTTTGAAACACGTATGTCTGTTGTTTACGATCTTTCCGTATTTCACGTTTTTACGATAGGTTTGTACGCCGAGACATCTGAAATGTCAAGGCGTAGGACAAATCATTTCCGCAGCTGTAGGTGGTTCTATATGTGCAATAGTAAACAGTGAGTACTTCAATAGCAAACTTTAATTATCATTCGAAGCGGGGTGTGTGGCGGGGGGGGGGGTGTTAGGGAGGAGCGAGGTGTAGGGCTTGTGGGGTTGGGAGTGGTAGATAGGGTATATTTTTCTCTGGCTGTTTGCAATGTTCATTTTTGCATCACTGGTAACTTACGAACATCACAGAATTAAAAAATAAATGATTTCTTTAGAAAATCTTATATTATCACTAAATAACTTTTTGATCAGAAGTGAAAGCCATAGAGAAATAATTTCAGGTGCTCCACGGTGTAGGTAATAGATGGGAAATGTAAACCACACTGTAGCTTTAGATCGACGGACAAATTAGTATCGTCATTTCAAGGAGTTTGTCCAATAAATCTGTAGCACTTCTTAAGTTTGTGTATGGTTTTCCAGTAAGTTTCCCATTGTTTTCGTTCACTTTTATATGACCCTGAAACTTAGAACCCTGAATGTCATTCTTGATAACGTTTTTCGATAAGCTACTTTCCTTTGCATCAAATGTTACTTTGTGGTCAACAACTTTTTAAATTTTTTTTTATCCCTGCCTCTATTTTCTCTTACATATCTACAGATGAAGGTGACCTCTTCACTTGGGGATATGGAATTCTGGGCAAAGGACCTAACCTCGCGGAGAGCAAGTACCCGCAACACATCCCGTCAACATTGGTCGGGAGGTCGAATATTAACCCTGAGGTCAAGGTGTCAAAGGTCAGATGTGGACTTCATCACTTTGCAGCCATGACAGGTCAGTATCAACTCGTCCGTGTCCAGGAATAGCGCGAAATAAGAAAACGAAGGGCGATTATTGGCATTGCTCTTCAAGCTAACTCTTGATCCAGCTGTCTCAACCTGGACCATGAGAAAATTGTGGGGGGGGGGGGTTTCTGTTAGGGCAAAGGTGTCCACCGGAGGTGTCTGAACAATTTGGGTGCACATTGCAGAGGCTGAACGAGTGGGGTCTGTTTACCTTATATACTATGTGAAGACAATCAGGATAAGCCTGAAAGTGCCCTCTCAGACAAAGATACCAACATTCTCCTGACCTTAGACCTAATGTATGGGATGAAAACTGAAGACCATGTTGTATATAGTGAATATTATATCTATTATTTAGGTTCATCTTGGCTTCTTTCTTTCCTCTCATTGATTTTCTGATGGTTGTTAAAAAATTGTGCCTTTTAGACAATTATCAGCCTCCCAGATTATATCAGATTTGTAAATGTAAGCTACTCTTCAACACCCTCCCCCCCCCCACATAGCACAGGTGTGAACAAAACTATTGTATCATTTAAAGCAATCCGCAGCTGGGTTTTTAGCAGTTGGACCCTCGGAGGTCAACCCTATTTACCATTTCCCTGACCTTTGAACTGCATCTGAAAGCAGCAGGCTTTGGTTTGCGATGTGTCAATTTATATATTTTTTTTCGTCCCCCGGCTCTTGTAGATCGTGGTGATCTGTACACCTGGGGTACCAATGGGACAGGCTGTCTTGGTCTTGGTAACCTCGGAAACCAATTCTTTCCGCTAAGAGTGAGTGTTACTCAAAATGTTTTGTAACTGTGCTCATTTCTGATTCTACTTTTCCTTTTGTTCTTTTTTCAAATTGTACTTGAATATTATATCATTTTACTTTAATACTTCATCATTAGCTTGTAATTTTCATGACATATTTGGTTCCCAAAAAACTCTTCTCTTCAGTTTCTTAATATCTATTACCAACTCAAGTACCATAACTGCTATGCAGTCGGACCACAAGCTTGCACTTTTAGTCCCGGACAAATTAGTTATCTACTTTTTTTAAGGCGGTGTGTTTTAAGGATATTTATATGGCAGCTCTCATTTCAACAGGAACTTACATTATGTATCCATGCATCGACCACAAGAGTCGAGTGAGTGGCACGGAAAACCAACTAACGAGGTGTAAATTCCACCTACCTACCAACATTTTGTAATATTGGCTGATATGAACCAGACCGGCTGCTTAACAAATTTTGTTGTTGTTGTTTCTGCAGAACAATCAACATGTAGTTTAATTTTAAATGAATATTAATTGCATTGTTGTTCTAGATCTGTAACCCCTCATTCCCAATCTCTTGAGTCGTTTGCAATTTTTTCCCATTTTTTCTCTGTCTGTCTTTCTGGACAGGTCTATGTTCCTGGAGAGGTTTTAGATGTCGCTTGCGGTGTGGACCATACTGTAATCTTGAGCAAATCCATCGTTTAACCGAATGAGGTTTAATTCTACATCCAAAAGAAAATTGCCAAAGATCGACGACCTTTCAAGAAAGAGGGATTCGTCTCAGAAGTACGTTTAGAGTCAAGTAGGGACGACTGAAACAAGTGAACTCTCACACCTCGTAACTAGGCAACACGATTCAAATAAAGCTTACGACAGTATGGTTCCTATTCTGATACAGGGCTCGGAGATGTCGAGTGCTTTTCTTAATAATTTAAAGAAGCTAATATAGAGTTGAAGTAACCTGAGCACATATTTTATATTTTGGGCACCAAAAAAAAAAAAAACTACCATTAATTTCTTTACTCTTCATAATTTGTTGCAAATTTTAATAAAACATAAAGTAAACATTAATTTGTGGACTAATTGTGCAACTCTTTTTGATTCTGTTAGTCAAATGCAAAGGTATTATTACCAACAAATGCCATCTTTCAAAAAAAAATTTGGGGGAATATTAAAGCATGTAGACGAAAATCAGAAGGCAAAAAAAGCAGGTTTAATAGGCTTGTATTGAATTTTTTTTTGTACTGGGATCGTCTTATATTTCCACTTGTGTTCCCATTATTTTCTTAGTGCAAGTTATCCTGTTTGTTGGTCTGGTTGCAAAGAATTGATGCGTTCTGAAATTTTACTGGCTCGTAGGTGGTTCAGGTTATTTCATACTAGCATTACTGCGATGGTCCTGTTGTTATAAACCATTTAATGGACAATGGCCATTTATTAAATTTAAAATTGGTTCATTCGTTGAACGTTAAATGCAAAACGTTGAAGTTCATTTTAAAACTCATGAGTTTTTTAAACAACATGTTACAAACTGTCTAAATGATATCATTCATTGAAATCCTTTTCAGTGTATTTCAGGGAAATGAAATGAACAGTTGTTGAAATTTAAATGATTTTGTCATTTTTGCAACTAAACTAATGGGTTGATCACTTTCTAAATGCATGGAATTGATCAAGTTTTGGCAAATTGTTATTAAGCAATTATTCCTTTTGTTGAAAATGGTTTCCAAATTATTTACAGAGAGATCTGAACCTTTTTCGCAGCGCTTTCATCGTTCCATTAATTTTCCGCGAGTCACACTTTTTTTTTTACGTTTAGTGTTATTTCACTGCAATCTACAATTGTGCTATAGATAACTTTGTTTGTGTGACACAGGAACACCTGCCACGAAATGTTCCACAAAATACAAAACAAAGATGAAAATTAAAAACGAAAAATTGTGTCAACTCAACTTTATTTTAAAGTTTAAAATATTTTCAATATGTTAAGTTCCGTTTAATTTCTTATTTCTTTATTTTGGTTTATCTATCCTACGTAATGGCAATCTTATAGCTGCAAATGAAAGATGCTTGAAAGAAATATGGTATCCACCAGATATAAGCCACATAAATCTCCTTAATTAGAATATGTGTATGTATAATGACCATTCATATTCTCAATATATGCACCATAAATCTTGAATAAATATTGAATAAATAAGAAAAAGCTATTAGAGCCTAATAGCTTATCTCTACTTCCGAACTTATAACAAAGCCCTCCCGGACTCCCCTCCACCACCATGCCCCCCCCCCTCCTTACAACCTTGCCAAGAAAAACCATTTCCATCTGCTGTATTTTTTTTACCTCATACTTCTTCATTGAATTTTTGAAACATTGACATTTTTTAGAGGTCTCAACTTTGACACTAACCTAATCTTGAAGACCTTAGGAAACAAGGTTTCTCTTGAATGTTCATACATTTGGTGAAAATAAATATTTGAAGATGCCAAAATGACTTTCTACAGAAGCAGGGCTAAAATATGTTAGCAAGTTAATAAGCTATGAACAATGCGGTGTACACAACAAAAGAATTAGCTATTATGTTCAATGAGGTTTGAATAACAGATATTACCAATGCTCTTTACATTTACAATCAGTCTTGACCAATGCGGTTTACATTTACAATCAGTCTTGACCAATGCGGTTTACATTTACAATCAGTCTTGACCAATGCGGTTTACATTACAGTCAGCCTTGACTAATGTGGTGTACATAACAAAAGAAAAGCCAAGCCCATTACAGTTTACAATACAAAAGACCCAATTTGCTGACCGCACAAATGACAACATAAAAAATGTGTGGGCATATAATTTCTTGATAAATTTAATATTAAGATACACACATGTACAAATATAACCTGACAAAGATACAGATACTTCTACCATTCTATGTGAGTTTTTATGTCTCTTTACAAATGGAATGGGTGATTAACCCATTATCATGGTCCTTTTAAATATTTACATGGATTTCCACGATCAAACTGTACCTAAGGATCAAGGTCTTAGGGTCATGCCATCTGCACCTTCATAATATGAAATTATAGGCAATCTATTTATATAAACAAACTGAAAGGCAAATATAATAACGTGTACTGAAGAAAAGAAAATCATTCAATATTTTAACATTTTATATTTTTGAAAGACTAATTAAATATTGTAAACAATGATAATGATTCGACCTAACGGGTATGATGATCGGAAATAAAAGAAAGAAAGACTGTAATATCTGCACCAGCTTTTGACAATATTCTATTAAATTACAAAATCTTCATGAAAACAACAAAAGTGTTAATTAATATAAACGTTAATTGCATAATTTTAATTTCTTACTTCATGATAATAAATAAAACTCTTTCTTTACACTTCTGTAGGAAGAACAAACACTACTAATTTATTTAAAATTTAAACAAGCTCTGCATTTACAGCAATGTAGACGACTTGCTGGGATCTTTTGTAACTTGAATGTAAGAATGTTGAATAACATGTTAGTCAAATACGCGTATTCCACAACTCTTTTAGCTAATTTTTCTGTTTCCTTTTTGCAAGAGGCAATATTTAAAATAATTCTGTTGCCAGATATTGAGAGGAGTCATACAACAAAATTATCTCCAGTGTTCACAAAAGTGCTGCAGCTGAAGGTTTGGAGTCAAATAACTGACCCTTATTTGTTTTACTAGCAGGTAGTTTCTGAGGCCTCTGTTAGGTTAGGCTTCAAGCTACCATATACGTTTAAATGTTAGGCTATTAACAAACTTGCCATTAAAATGATTGACAACAGGAAATTGTTTTCAATATTAGAGCAACTTAACTAGTTGAGCAATCAAATTATGGAAGATCGGCGTGTGGGATTGGCTTGTACCACAAATACCTTTCACTTCACAGAGCACCATGCTGATATTATACAATTGAACCACTGATATATAGCACTTTCATAGCTGACAGGCTAGGCTAGGTCTTGAATGAAACCTTCACTTCTTTCAGTTCCATTATTATTATCATTATTATAAAGAGGACAGTAAAACAAAACAACAACACAAAAATGATCACACTTGACCAATTTTCATCTTTTTTTTTAGCATATCGGGCAAATAATTTAGCCCATCACACACATATTTTGAAGCCCACCATTGGGACACTACCCTCAAAGACATGTTACATTCAACTTTCTTTCTTCCCATATTCCAGGATTTCAAAATGATGTAGTACGCGGCAACCTTTGTAAACGGTATCGCATAGTGTAACGGGGGGCGGGGCGTCTTGTCTCCCGGGCAACGACACCTTTCAGCTTGCACATGCAAATCCACAAAAAACTGCTTTCGAAAATGCTTCAAAAGCTCTCGATCAGAGATTGTCTGAAAAGACGGCTCTGATTTCACGCTTTTCGTGACCTTGTCTGGCCCATTTTTTCTTTTTCTTGGCTTGGACAGCTTCGTTAGCCAAAGACAGTTCTTCGTCTAAATCAGCCGCATTGAAATTCCTTAATCTGAACGTTGCTGTAGAGAGAGTCAGAGAAGAGTAGCGAAACATTGCAAAAATGATATTTACTTGACGTTACCTGTATATATACAAAAGCCAATATACTGATATTTGATATTTCAGATTTGATGCCTCCCCCTCACCACAACAAAAATGGTACAGGAATGTTTAAAGCCATATCTCGAAAATGCTTGAAAAGTACCACACAAATATTCTAACACACTTGAAGTGTCTGAAAATCACGGAGAATTCCTTGAGAATTATCTGACAGACGCCACATCTGGGCAAAGAACCTGCACATTCCCTGATTCACACACAGGGATGAGCCTTGGGTAAAATAAAAATCACGGATCTTTGTAAAAATTGCGGTATAGGATCCAGTTTGCATATACTACAGTGTGTTAGGATCATAGTTTTTGTCCCTGAGGTAGAAAATAAATCACGGATATTCCGCGAATTCGTGGAAAAAGCTCATGCCTGACACAGTGTGACAAACTTGGACAAACATACAGTATTGACCACTCAACGAATACCTTTTAGTAACAAAATGTTGCCCACGCACCATTCGTGTGGCAACTTTACACACGTCTGGTCATCGACCAATCAGGAAGCTTCTTTGAGGTATTTTGCAATCACAGCAAAATTGTATCCGAGTCACTGGAATGGAATATACTGGACATATACCTGCGATTCTTCTCGTAATTATTGAAGACGAGATCATTTTGAGCTTATATCTTCACAACTATCAGGGAGATTTAAGATATATTTGACACCCCCCGCCCCATGCCTTCCCCTCCCCCCAATAAAAAAATGGTACTAGAATGTTAAAGCCACATCTCGAAAACGCTTGAAAAGTACCACAGAAATATTCTAACACACATGAAGTGTCTCAAATCGCTGAGAATTCTTTGGAGATCTGTAAAAAGGATAGGCTCACCCTCATTATGACCCAGAGCAGTATTTACTGCACTGTTAGGACCGATCTGAGGGCGTCCTCTGCCGAAACACTGAAGATATCCCCGTTCTGTAAAATTGCTTTGGGGAAACAATCATAAATTATAACGTTTCCTTTACTTTTCACGTTCCATTCCTAATTTCATATAAGCTCACCTTGGTTTCTCTTGGACACTGTTTTCAAGCCACGTCCTTTCTCAGCAATGCTGCTTTGCTCACTATCAATCGATCTGGTATCGTCACCTGATGAGCAAAATAAGCAAAAAATGACATAAACTGTAATAAGACCACAACTGCAAATATAAGCAAAGTAAGTTCACATAAAATTGTTTTTTTTTTAAAAATGACATAAACTGTAATAAGACCACAACTGCAAAATAAGCTAAGTAGTTTCACTTAAAGAAAAACATGAAAAATTGACATTCAAAAAATGAGGAAAATATTAAACCAAAAATGACATAACTTGTAATAAGACCACAACTGCAAAATAAGCAAAGAAATTTCAAATAATAAAAAAAAATGACATAAACTGTAATAAGACCACAACTGGTCTAGCGACGCTCAAATTTTTATTGATCTCTCCCGTTTTTTAACGTCCTCTTTCGGTGCACTCTTTGAAAGCTCACCGTGACTGTAATAAAGATAGACGCTAGCATTCCATGAACACCCGAGGAACCTTGCAGGCCGGGGTGATAAATACGTCCGGGAATAAATGTCCACTTAATCTTAATGGGTCATGCCTGTGATTGGGAAATGCTCAACAAGTTCCTACCCTGCGCATTCCTATCCTGCACATTCCTATCCTGCACATTCCTATCCTGCACATTCTTACCCTGCACATTCCTATCCTGCACATTCCTATCCTGCACATTCTTACCCTGCACATTCCTATCCTGCACATTCCTATCCTGCACATTTGCAAAATAAAAATGTGTAAATGATTTCTTCCCCCCACCCCCCCCGCCCCTCCTCCAAAATCCACAGCCCATTTGGTCAGTCGGTTCGTACCGTTTTTATCGTCCCAGCTGTATCTGACATCCAATCCGAGGTTCTTGGCCATATTTTGATCTTTCAGCCTGGCAGCTCTGCCGTCACTCTTTCCGTTGTGGTCGGACGACCTCTGATGGTCCTTGGCCCACCTCCTACTTGTCTGCAGAAACATGTAAAAAAAAAAAACATTAATGGCAGTGTTCTTCGACTGGTTACACTATTAAACTTTCTTACGGTTAAATTTTAACTTCTCGTAATAGTACGGAAGGTTAAACCCCTGCCTTTGGACCGCAGTTACAGCTTTTTTAATATATTTTAAGCCCAACTCTACAGAAGTGGTTTTAATTTCAATTAATTTTCTTCGAGGACCAGAAGAAAAATTGTCTGGTTGGAGCAAATGGCCAGACTGAACGGGAAAAAAATATCTAAATACACCTTGATTGAGCAAATTGCAGGGTAGGAATGTGCAGGGTAGGAATGTGCAGGATAGAAATTCCCCGGGTAGGAATGTGCCAGGTAGGAATGTGCAGGGTAGGAATGTGCAGGATAGGAATGTGCAGGATAGGAATGTGCAGGATAGAATGTGCAGGATAGGAATGTGCAGGATAGGAATGTGCAGGATAGGAATGTGCAGGGTAGGATGTGCAGGGTAGGAATGTGCAGGATAGGAATGGGCAGGGTAAGAATGTGCAGGGTAAGAATGTGCAGGGTAGGAATGTGCAGGATAGGAATGTGCAGGGTAGAATGTGCAGGATAGGAAGTTGCCGGGTAGAATGTGCCGGGTAGAATGTGCCGGATAGGAATGTGCTGGGTAGGAATGTGCAGGATAGGAATGTGCAGGATAGGAATGTGCCGGGTAGAATGTGCCGGGTAGAATGTGCCGGGTAGAATGTGCAGGATAGGAATGGGCAGGGAAAATGTGCAGGATAGGAATGTGCAGGATAGGAATGTGCAGGATAGGAATGTGCCGGGTAGAATGTGCCGGGTAGAATGTGCCGGGTAGAATGTGCAGGATAGGAATGGGCAGGGAAAATGTGCAGGATAGGAATGTGCTGGGTAGGAATGTGCAGGATAGGAATGTGCAGGATAGGAATGGGCAGGGTAAGAATGTGCAGTATAGGAATGTGCAGGATAGGAATGTGCAGGATAGGAATGTGCAGGATAGGAATGTGCCGGGGAGAATGTGCCGGGTAGAATGTGCCGGGTAGAATGTGCAGGATAGGAATGGGCAGGGAAAATGTGCAGGATAGGAATGTGCAGGGTAGGAATGTGCAGGGTAGGAATGTGCAGGGTAGGCATGAATGAACGGTAACTCAAGCCTATGGCCATAAAGACCCACATAATGCAGAATGAATAAAGATTGTGGATCTATTTTCCCTTTCCGTGGGTTGGACTGAAGTCTTTTCCAGATTCACAACCGTAGGCTATAACCTGTATTACAGTTCTTTTTTTTAAAGATATTACAGACCTAACCCTATAGGCCTTTAAGTGCATTTCTCAATAGAGGGCGCAGGAGCAAAGTTGTGCCCCTTTTCTCTTTTGTACAACACATATTACAAAACTTCGTCTGAAACTAAAATGTGCATAATTGCTTCCACAAAATGTGGTATTGCACTATTCCAACATTGACTTGCCAAAAAAAAAGAAAAAAAGAAGAAGCTGTTTGACTGTCGACCAAAACAAGTGAAATATATACATATCTGGATAGCATTGATATTGGTCTTTCTGAGCTAGGGGAGGGAGGCAGCCGAGGAGGAACTTGTTGAGCATTTCCCAATCACAGGCATGACCCATTAAGATTTAAGTCCAGTAATGTTATAGCATCACTTATGGCAAAACAAGTTGGCTGTAGCATCTCTGAGAATGAGTTGAAGAAGACTTCGCACCTACATTTTGTAACCGACAAAGAAGGTATTAATTTATTGATGTGAGGTCAAACTAATTAGGCAACGTGCCAAAGAAAAGCTGCAGCTGCTGCAATATCCTGCTCAGCTAGGATGAATCATTTTCAAACAATAGGGATTGTCTCTTAACACCTGCATTGTCTATTGTGTGAAACTTTGGAGCACAATAGACAATGAAATGCTGCAGCAGCTGCAAGATCCTGCTCAGCTAGGATGAATCAAACAATAAGGATTGTCTCTTAACACCAACATTGTCTATTGTGTGAAACAATAGACAATGAAAAGCTGCAGCAGCTGCAAGATCCTGCTAGGATGAATCAATATCAAAACAATAGGGATTGTCTCTAAACACCAGCATTGTCTATTGTGTGAAACAATAGACAATGAAATGCTGCAGCAGCTGCAAGATCCTGCTAGGATGAATCGATATCAAAACAAAAGCGATTTTCTCGAAATACCTGCATTGTCTATTATGTGAAACTGTGGAGCACAATAGACGATGAAAAGCTGCAGCAGCTGCAAGATCCTGCTAGG
>KN888715.1:0-23078 GCA_000934455.1 Apostichopus parvimensis | reverse complement strand
TGCTAGGATCGAAACGTCAGGCCAACTTACTTTTACACATTCTATTACACAGGCTCTCTATAGTGGATAAGCAGTTTGCTAACAGTTTTATTTTATTTTGACATTAGGAATGTAGAAGAACATACTAGGTTCCAGGATCTGGGACCGAATTTTACATTGAGGATTAAATGTGAATGAATTATCACGTGGATGATATGAACATTAGATTTGAAATAAGTATGCAGCTGTTAGAATTAAGATTTCATTTTCCTCTCTCTCTGCCAGCCTGGCTAAGGTCCAGTTTATGATATACTGCATACAACTAGATGTGTATCAAACTCAAAGAATTTAACTTGGACAGAGAGGAGAAAGACAGGGTTCAATCCTGGTTCAATTAGGACGTTATCTTAAATAAATTCTCTGATCTGGATCAGTTTCAAAAGAAATACGCTCGGGCAGCGAGGAGAATACAGTATGTGCAGCACTCTGCTCGAATCATGGGTAAACAATTTCTGAATCAAAAGTGACATCTAAATGAGGGGGTGTCTTTTATCTTTAATGTAAACATAAATTGAGAATATCAATTTCATACAATGTATTGTTTAATACTATTGTGTGATGCAGGGCAAATTTTAACAGTAGTCCGTCCTGCTGTCCGACCATCAGAGACGACCAAATTTCCCTTCGGACGACCAAAATCAGCTTTGGTGGTCATCGATGCAACGAAATATCCCCAAATATGTAAAATGATATCAATAAATGGTGTCCCCCTCCGTCACTTTGGAGACACTGAAACAGAACGAAAATAGTCCTAAGCCAATGATCCACCCAAAGCTGGTGTTCTATTCACCAAACCAGCACATTCCTCCTGCGTTTTATGTTATTTTACATACATACATTTTTTGCACGGATAAACTGATTTGCTGATCGGACAACCAAGAAGTGAAACCTGGTTGTCTCATCGACGATCAGAAAATATCTGTAAAAATATTTGTTTTTGTGAAGGACCATCATTTATATACGTACATCATATAACCGTAAGGGTTTCATTATGCTAACAGTCATGTACTTTTCACCACATCTGTTTACAATAATTGTGATTACACTAGACACTGCTAATCTGTAGAGGTATAATCCCTTTAAATTTTTTCATTGATTCAGCCGAGCTGATTGGGATTTTTCTGCTGCTGTATCATCATCCTTTGGATATGTTCCTAACAAGAATTAACTTGGACCATAAGAATGTGTCAGATTTTACCAATTTATAGGCTTTGAATTGTATCATGTTTAAAGAAACAAAGACAACAATATTCGGCTATATGCTAGGCTACGTATATAGTGTAATCACTCTGCCTAGCATCATTAGCCTAATCTCTGTTGCAGCCTTCACCACTTTAGACATCCCCCGCTCTCCCTCTCAAGAAAATTTCTGTAACAGAACGAGCCGCACTCTTACGTACACATTAAACAAAATACCTTCAAATCTGTTAGCAGTCGAATTCACGATTATGCTGAGTCGAACCAAAAATTGCAATGCGTACAGTGTGTACATGTTCAAAATTATATATTGAGGTCATTCGCTTGTGCATGTATGATCCATTAAACCTTTTGAACAATAACTGTTACTTCACTATAACAACAAATGTGACATTGGGATATTACATTCACAAGATCTCTCAAAATGGGCCAAACTTTTGGCAAAGAAATATATCATCATGACACTTTGTAAGTGTCAATTATGATGGTCGAGATAGGTATCAGTTTGGCCAATAATAATGTATATATAATAATAATACTGTATATCATTATTAACGTATGACTAGCCAATTTAAAGCTATTATCTTCATATTCAGGTAGTAGCCCTTGAGGAAGGTGTTATGATGTGGTTTTGATGGGAGTCCTCCTGTCAGTGGAGTTTTCAAAATGATATATATCATCACATCCCATTCCTCTTATGTCTCTATTTGCTCACACACCGCTGTGACACTATTTTTGCATAAGTTCACATCAGAGGTCGGGAATAAAATTTGTGGATATTATTGAGATGTTATTGAGATGTCGGTGAGAATGTTCAAAGTGGTATAAACTAACGAGCAAGAACTAGAGTAGTTTCTGTCACCATACCTGATTTTTGATGAAGTCTTCTTTTTGATTTATTTTGTGGATTTTTCTTTTTCTTTCTGCTCTCCAACAGGTGAAGAGGTATGCTTGTCAGAGACGTGCATCTTAATCGCCAGTTCCATATTACCGGCCATGGACAAAACAGTTGATCCCTGTGATGATTTTTACCAGTATGCCTGCGGGAATTGGATGAAAGAAAATCCAGGTCCTGAAGGATCCAGTCAATGGAATATGTTTCACTTGCTTTGGAATCAAAATCAAATGGTGATGAGAAAGGTTTTAGGTAGGTTTACAGAAATTTCATAATTTTGTGGGGTGGGGGGGGGCCCGGGCAGGTGGTGTATCATTAAATCCCTTTTTTTCAAGCCAATTACAGCTTTATAGCAAAGCAAGGGTCCCCATGTTTGCATTGTCACAGGCGTACTCTAGTTCACTTGGAAAGGGTTGCTGATTTGGTCTGAGATTTTACAAGTATTATGTGAAACAGAACTATTAAAGATTCAACTGATTTGCTAAGGCATGTCTTCATGGGTGTCGTACATTTGCAATTGTTTGTCCAGCTGACCATCTGCCCGAAGAGAGGTCTGTCCAAACCTTCTTTTAGTATTTGTTTTATGGGGCTAAAAACATTGTTGTCTTTTGCAAAGTGGACACACAAATTGATCTTGACACTAAATTAATTTGTAGCAGACTTAGATTTCCCTCATCTATGCCCTCCCCTCCCCCTCCACCCTCCCCCTCTCCCCACAACAACATCATTAAATAAAAGTGTAAATTTGAAAGCTTCAGTGTTGCAATATGCTCAATGCAGAGCCATCCAAAATGAAAGCATGGGAATATCTGTAATTCTGAATATTATGTAAGTTACGTTCAGTGCATTGATGTTCAGTGTATGGCAGGATTGTACTCTTGTCAGTGTCCTTGAAATAGTGACACTAACTCTGCTGCCTAGCAACCAGTAGTGACACTAACTCTGTTGCCTAGCAACAGTAGTGACTCTGTTGCCAGCAACAGTGGAAATTCTACAAATTCCTACAAATATAAATATTTTGCTCTTGATTTGGACAGATAATCCAGTATCGCTCATGATAATACCGTCTTGATTTTCTCAGGTTTTATGGTAAGGGATTATACTAATATAAACATACAATAGATTAGGACAATCTGCAGTTAAAAGTTTTCCAAATCTTCCCACAGAATCTGAATTAAATACCACAAGTACGGCCGAGTTGAAGGTTCAAGCCTACTACACTTCCTGTCTGGATGAAGATAAGGTTATAGAAGAGCTTGGTGGTACTCCGTTACTCAATGGAATTGAAGAGGTGATATATATGTGTATCAGGATCAGTTGCCAAAGTTTTGACACTTCCTTTAAATAGTCCTTGTGTGGCCCTTACCTTTGTCTCAATTTTAAGGGATATTTCGGTGCTTGAAGTTGTTCGATTAAGAAAACGGCTAGAAATTTCCTGCATCCTTAGGTCAAACATTAGGCATTTTTATGGCGAAGATATGAATTTTTTCATATTTGGTTGTATTTTGTGAATTATTGCATCTGGCAACCGTACCATTGGTTTATGTAACCACTTTTCTTCCCCTCCCCCCTTCCAGTTAGGCGGTTGGAATGTTACAGGCACTGCCAGAAGTGATGTCACCATGCAGTCCATTATCGAGAAACTTGGCTATTACTACGTAGAGCAGCCATTTTTTACTCTATTTGTCGATGCAGATGACAAGTCTTCAAATAAAAATATCATACAGGTAGGATATATATATTTGTTACCTTGGAAACATGAATATTTAAAACAAAAGTATAGTAAAATAATACTAAATATTCAACAGATATGAAAATGTGCCTCCTAATTATCCTTCAGCATCTTTCCTCATCAAACTTTCCGTATAGGGTACACATCGGCCCTGGAGAGTCGGGGGAAAATATACAAAATTTGGAGGAGGTGATGAAAAAGTCAGCCAAATTTTGTATCATTGTCATTCGAAAAACATTAAATTGCACCATTTTGAGCCAATTTTGTCTAGATTTTTCTGTACAGAAACCGAACAAAGCAACAAATAAAATTGGTATCAATGATGGAAAGTATAAATCTAAACCTTCAACAACCTTTACTAGTTTAGATTAGCATTGCAAATATTTGGCAAATATAGTATTAAGATTAGTGTTCGACCGATTGTATGACAATCGGTTTTACCGATTACCGATTAATTCCTGTGACAATCGGCCGATGCCGATTACCGATTACCGATTATTTCAAAATTTTCGTGGAACTGGCCTAATGTATGATTTAGTGTTATGCATGATTACCAACTTCTAGGCCAATACAATCAAAGATGTAAACGAACGACTTAACTTTTCACAGTAAAGATAAATGGAGCAAGTAAAGAACACTGTAATACATACATGGGGCGCTGTACGATTATAACGAGGAGTCGCAATATTGCAATCCCGCCACAACACAGTTAATGACAGTGCTGTACAGACTACAGGGGAAAAAAGTTAGGGACAGCTTTTACAACTGCTATTAAAACCATTATCAGTGTTGCAACTCCAGCGTAAATAAAGTGAAAAGTATATCGCACCTAAGTAAAATATTCGTTATTTCGTTAGCTGATATCGAAATATATAATCTGATATGAAAAATAATGTGTAAGAGTAAGTTGGCCAAACGTTTCGATCCTAGCAGGATCGAAACGTCAGGCCAACTTACTTTTACACATATTCTTACACATGCTCTTTAGTGGATAAGCAGTTTGCTAACAGTATTATTTTATTATGAAAAATAAAACAATCCCGAACGTTTGATTCAAGTTTTCAATAATTATCATCTGCGCGGTAAAACTTCCGATCGAACGTTGTTTCAAACGATCATACACAGTAAGTCAATGGCGCTTCTCCATTGACTTAACTACATGTGGGAGAAATCACACACTAAAGTCCCATTGACTTTGTCGCGCGTGTCACTGGAAATCAGACTTGCTTTTAGTCGGTTGCGGTGAGGAGTTATTTTAGCACGTATGGTACACAGTCCTTATCAATTTCTATGTACACAGTACATGCGGTCAGGGGAAAAAAGTTTCTTCGCAAAAATATGCGTAAGAATGTTGGCCTAATCATAACATACTGTAATGCAGTAGAACTACTGAGGACTGTCGCCAAACGTGTTTAGGGAATTTTAGGAGTATTTGGCGCCTTGATTTCATCATTTTATGCCATTTGTAAAGTCTTGGGTGCATTTTCAAACTGAACAGTTATGAAACTCAACCGTTCTCTAGCCAGACTAGCCTAATGTACGTAGAACTCACAATGAACAAAGCCTAATGTTCTTGTTTTCACTTTCCAGTTTTCACCTACGGTGAAACGGCCAAAGTGGTTCAAAAGTATATTGATTTGGTTTTTATACTTAGTCGAGACAATTAATCTTTCTTATCAATCGTTTAACATGATAACAGGAGGTTTTGTTAGACGCAAGAAGCGTAGTGAAAATTTTTTTTTTACGTCGTCTCCCTAAGCTTATCGCGGGTATACTGTATGATGTTAACTGCCAAAACTGGATAGTGTATCGATCCGCATTTGTACAAACTCGCGCGAGGGACTTACGATACCGTTACACGGTAGATTAGCGCACCTTCCCCGGCTATGAATAGCATTGAATCGAATGATCTAAATTTTTCTCCCGTTGTGGTTGTGGTGTATCAAAAGCGCGGAAAAATACAATCCTTTATGTGGAACGTAATAATCGGTTCCAAATAATCCGTAGCGCAATGGATTTTGCCGATGCCGATTATTTACCGATTGTCTGATAATCGGCCCGATGCCGATTGTCTAACCGATTATCGGTCGAACACTAATTAAGATATGGTGGTAATGCAGTAATACCTCCGGGAACTGGAAGCAAGTTATAATATGTAAAGCTGATTTTTTTTTTTGTCAACGAGCAATCTCAATTTGAATTAACTGTGTGAAATTTTTAGCTAGTTGCACACACTAACATGCAGGAAACTGGGAATTCTTCAGGTGCAGTGGTTTTTCATCAACTTTGGAACATTTTTCTTCAATTCCAATAAAAATTTCAGGAAAACAAAAAATTAATTCAAATCTAAAATATTGCCAATTATAATTGGGAATGGGTTGAGCTTGAGAAATGTGTAAAAATATAATGGGATTCAGGTTTATTAAAAAAAAATGTGGTATTAATTTATCCAGTCGTTGTTCCATTAGAAAAAATAGCAGATGGAAGTGACCTGCTTTACCTATAAATGCAAGAGAAAAAGTTTACTACAAATTATGTAAGTTTTTAACAAGTTGTAACCTTGATATGCCAAGTTTCGGCTATTTTAAACCCTGATTTAATGATACAAGAACCTAAATTTGGAGTTGGTATGATCAGAATCAAATTCACACTCCACGTTTCGTTGCCAATTTAGCAAAACAAAAACATGAAATAAACATGTATAACTCAAGAGGTGGTTAGGCTTCTCTGTAACATACGCTAACAACGGTAGGATAATATTTGATGTGCTATGACAAGAAACTGAACAAGGAACAGTTGTGCCCAGGAATAACACACACTAGAGGTGACCAAAATTCTTATGGATACTTCTGCATTTGTACATGACATTGGTTAAACTTTGTACAATGTACTGTACAAAGTTTCAGCAAATATTCAGGCAGCACCAAGAATGGTTAAAATCAGGGTCAGTCACAAGACTTTGGCTGTTTTCCAGCTATTTCCTAACTGTGCTATTCTCTTGTTCATGTACTGCTTTTTGGACTGACGATTTATATTTTCCATTTTGTTTTCCTTTTTTGGGGGGGGGGGAGAATTGGTAATTGACATCTTTTGTCATATCAGTAAGACATTGTACAGTAGGTCTAATTTTAACATCTAAATGTGATATTAGTTTAACAGCTGTTCGTACTTTTCATGTGTAAGTTCATGAGTGGACTTTTTCAATATCCTTTGATATGATTCGTTTTTTTTTTTTATGTTTGCATGATATAGCTTTATTTTATTTTATTTTCTGTTTCCAGCCAAAAAGACTCCTTTTCATGTTTGATTACTCGCTTGGTACAAATTATCCCAGGAAACTTTTTTCTTTTAGCCTTTCATTACAGTTGTGACCTCAAAAAGATCTGAGGTCATCGTCCCTCGTCTTTTGAGTTAGTCTCTCCTTTCTTCACTTTAAAGGAATATTCCAATCACATAAAATATCACATTTACAGGGAAACTAAAAAGAAATATTCCACATTTCAGGTGAAATCTTCATGTCAAGATCTTCAATTCTTAACTCTAGAGCAGTTTATTGGAAGGTCAATTATAGTTTGAATATTAAATTTGCAACAGCACTAGTCCTAAAATTCTTTGTATCTCTCTGTGATGAAAAACAAAAGTGACAACTTGATTCTGCAAATACTTCCTTCGCCCATGTCTAGAATTTATCTTCCTGAATCTTTTCCTGATAAGTCAAAGTTTATCCTCCGCCGTTCTATCCCTCCCTCTTTCCTTCTCCCCCTGACAAAAAGAAGAAGAAGAAGAACCAAAGCTTCTAATCATTCGATGGAATTGGCTAAAACCAAATCAGATTTATATCCCTCCTACCTCTTGATTATCCCCTTTAATTGCACCATAACATTCCACAGCATCTCAAAGAGGACATCAGAATAATTTAATGGCAGTTTAGTTGATTGTGCGTTTGCTTTCGTGACGTTTATCCTCAGTATCTTATGAAAGTGACGTCTCCTTATGGACAGCTTTATCTTCCTACATGTCAATTAATGGATGGATTATTATATATGTATTTAATATCTATCTCTTTGCCATACAGATTGCTCCCCCTGTCGTCTTGCTCCCCGATGCCCAGTACATGTTGAATAAAAGTGAAGATGATGAGGTAAGTGGAGCTATAACTCTGGTTTTACCATTAAACTTCCTCGTTACTACTCGCCGAGGCAGCTGTCAAATGGAGAGGAGCAGACGTTGGAATTCTTTCTTCTTTTATACTCATGAAATCTTTGACTCGTTATGTACAAGCTAGATATTTAAAACCAACAGAAGATATGGTTTCTGTCATGACATGGTGCATTAATTCCCACCACCCCCCCTCCATCCCCACCTCCACGTACATACACACACTCACAAAGGGCAAACACATTCAGACTAGACATGTATAGCTACAGACTTGTGAACCAACTGGTCCTGGGCACTTGAAACAATCAGCAAATTTGCTGCCAGGAAACCTGTCAATATCTTTTCGAAAAGAGCAAAGAATTTTATGGCTAGATAGAGATTTGAACCAGTGACTTCTGGGTTACAAGCTCTATCCAGCTATCTACAGCCCTTAGTTGGTGACCAGCTCTATATAGCCATTTCTTAGCCCAATCCCGTTCTAGCCATAAACTTCTTTGTTCCTTTTCCATTGTCTAACATTTCCAGTCAGTTTTCCCAATTATTCATTTTTACTTATATGATCATTTATTAGTAAATGTTGGTATATGAACACAAGTGATGTTAAGAAAGCCACTCATTTGAAGATTAGAAAAGTAAATGTGCTTTAACAAACCCAGTCATGTTTGCATGCCTCTGGAAAAAAGAAGCGATATTAACCGAGCTAGCTCACTGTTAGATGTGAAAAACAAGTGACAGCAGCATAACGAAGGCAACCTATCATCTTCAGCTGATATTTCAGAGATCTTTGTAAACTGCCGAAACGGCTAAGAATAATCTTGCAATCCATTTAGGGAGATATGATTCTGCTCTAAAAGTCCTGTCTTGCGGCTGTCATCTCGTCAAACCTTTGTGATGTCATAAAGAGCCATCGATACCTTTTACACTCTCTCTGTTTTTTCTATTCATATTTTCACTTTAGAATGTCAATTGCGTTGACAATGAAACTGTAACCATCAAACGGTTGTGTTAAGAGCTTCAATGTTTTAGATTCAGCATTTGCAAAAACCCATCTCTATTTTGGTACCAATTAAAACAAGAGGATGCTAAGGGGGGCTGCAGCATCATACAGCCAGGCTGCAAAGGACATTAAATCTATGGTGCTCTGCATGATCAGCAGAATTTGGAAGCTGCAGCCTGTGGCTTTTCGTTGTGACCTGGTGCCTTGAAGAAAATAAGCATTGTAATAAAAATGAAGAAAAACCTAAGAAAATGAGGCTCATGCGATATGAACAGTCTTTGATATCCATCAAATGGAATCAAGTTTCTCTTAGCTTTATGAAGAAGTTGTTAATGACAGTTACGTTCATCTCTTATCACTTAGACTAATGACCTTGTATGGATAATGCTTGCATGTTAAAGATATCGTCAGTTGTTACAAGTCGAAGGGAAATATGTGGTTGTAATGTTTGTTTGTTCATAAGATGTATTCAGTCTGCAGGAAATATATGGGTAATGTTTCTATTTCATGATGCATATATCACTTTCAGCTGCTACAAGCATACAGGAAATATATGGATTATGTTTCTATGTTATGACAAAATATCATTTTCAGCTGTCACAAGAAATACAGGAAATATATGGCTTATGTTACTATTTTATGACACATATATCGTTTTCAGCTGTTACAAGCCTACAGGAATATATGGAAAATGTTTCTATGTTATGACACATCATTTTCAGCTGTTACAAGCCTACAGGAAGTATATGGATAATGTTTCTATGTTATGACACATATCATTTTCAGTTGTCACAAGAAATACAGGAAATATATGGGTAATGTTTCTATTTTATGACGAAAATATCATTTTCAGCTGTTACAAGCCTACAGGAAATATATGGATAATGTTTCTATGTTATGACACATATCATTTTCAGTTGTCACAAGAAATACAGGAAATATATGGGTAATGTTTCTATTTTATGACGAAAATATCATTTTCAGCTGTTACAAGCCTACAGGAAATATATGGATCATGTTTCTATGTTATGACACATCATTTTCAGCTGTCACAAGCCTACAGGAAATATATGGATAATGTTTCTATTTTATGACACAACATTTTCAGTTGTTACAAGCCTTCAGGAAATATATGCATAATGTTTCTATTTTATGACACCTATATTATTTCAGCTGTCACAAGCCGACAGGAAATATATGGATAATGTTCCTATTTTATGACACATATTTTCATATGTTACAAGCCTTCAGGAAACATATGCATAATGTTTCTATTTGATGACACATATATCATCTTCAGCTGTTTGGATAATGTTTTTATTTTATGATGCATATATCATTTTCAGCTGCTACAAGCCTACAGGAAATATATGCATACGATAACGCAACTTCTGGGAGCACCACAAGACGAAGAAACAAATAGACAGTTAGAAGAAATCTTACAGTTTGGGATAGCTCTGGCAAATGTAAGATATGCTAATTTTCTCTTTTTTTTCCTATGAAAAACATATGCAGTGGATTAGTAAAACTTGCATATGGCAACTGCAGAATGATTCTTGTCACCATGGTAATTGAGCTGCAGTTATGTGTGGTTTAAACTTGAATGTACCAGTGTCACATTTAATGTTCTCAAATGAAAAGTGTTAAGGAATCACTACAAAGCCATTTGTCTTTATGATATGGTTACTACACTGAAGAATTGGATCAAATTAGTATGTATTAGTGATAAAACTCAAAATGTTGATCTTTCACTGTTTAGTTCACTAAAATAGCCACATATTTAAAGTAAGCTCACACGTTCACCTTCATTCTCAGAATCGACATGGAAAAATGAAATAATTTAGTTGCGTCAAACGTGGTACGTCGTATCATTCACGGCCCACACCCTCAAAATGTTGTGTTTCTTTACTCCCTTTTCTTTCCTTTTTCTTTTTCTTTCAGGTTACGTACAATGATGACCAATTAGATTCCGATCCAGAGAAACTCTACAATCGCATGACTATCAAAGAGCTTCAGAAAATAAGCCCAGCTGTAAGTAAAAGTGATTCTATTTTCCTACAAATGAACTAATTTTTCCATTTTTTTTTTCATTGTTCTCAACATGTATCCCATACCTCATGCTATTTACCCCAAATATGGCTCATGTGCGGGGTGGGGGTGGGGGGCTTGGGGGTTTAAAGAAGAGTCCACCCACAAATTCCTTGATTTCAACTTCTATCAGAAACTTTAAGTAAGGTCATTTCAACATTTGCATACACCAGACAGAGCAATTTTGATTGGTCTATTAGCAAACTAGAAGGAGTTTTGCCAAAGTGTTTCCACATTACAAGGGAGCTGAGACACACAGAATTAAAGTCAAACATTTTCGTATCGGATAGCTAGTGTTGATTGGTGATTGTGCTGAGATTCATACATATTCATGTTTCACACCTTGACTGTAATTTTCAAAGCAGATGTGAGATCTGACGTAATATTAGGGTAATGTTAAAGATGGTGTTGTTAACGATGGTGTTGTTAAAGATGTTGTTGTTGCACAGCTGAGCCTCCTCACACTTGACAGTGTTTTATTCTCGCCTGTAGAGCAAAACCCAAATGTAGGTTTGAAGATTTAAAATATTTAGTTACTTGTTTGTTAAAACTAGTGTTTGTGACAAAAGAAAAATAACAAGCAAATCACTGTATCTCCTTCATCTCTTATTTCAATTCCAACTTCCTGTGATGTAGAACTTCTCAACTCATTCGTCTCCCCAACCCCCACCCTAGCTCCACCCCTATTGTTAATCCCAGCCACATAAACAGTCTGAATAATTTCAGATTAGCAAGTTACATAACCATCATGCTTTTCTTTTCTGTAAGGTATACAATTAATCTCTGGTGTCCACGCTGAGAGAGCGACCATTATTGTTACTATACTACACTATACTATTCTATACTATACTATACTATACTATATTATACAACACCTAATTATATTCCGGCCATTTGATTGGTCAATTGCTTGTCGATTGCATGCAAAATCCGCTCTATTGCACTCTATGAAATAGAACCATGGGTTATACTTTTTTGATAGCACTTTTTTCAATGGTAAGAGAGCAGAGAAACCTGTCTGTTCAAAACAATCTGTTGCATGAGTGCATTTTACATCCAATTATATACAAATTTGAAGGTGTTGTATAAACAAATAATGAATGGTTTCCATTCGTGCAATAGTGCAAATCTTTCATTCGTTGAAAGATGTAATTTGTTCCATTCAACTCGGATGCGCCTCGTTGAATGGAACAAATTACATCTTTCAACGAATGATATATTTGCACTATTGCACGAATGGAAACCATTCATTATTTGTATACTATTCTATACTATCCTATACTATTCTATACTATTCTATACTATTCTATACTACACTACACTATACTATACTATACTATTACACCTTTCTTGCAATTGGTTTGTCTAACTACCAAAAGTACAAACTACCTTGTAGGGTCATCTCAGTTCCCTGGGAAAAATTTGTGACTAATGGTTGCATTTATTATGGATTATTGGTTGCTTCATGCCTCATTTCTACTGGTCGTTAGCCCAACACAGATGAAGTAGAGCCATGATAACTGTAATAGAGCCATTATAACTATAATTAGAATATTTTGAGAGAGAGTTCAATCTACTATATAAAGAGAAATATCTTATAGAAGACAATTGAGTAAAAATAAGATGAACTTATTGATGGGATGGATTCAAAGGATCCTTCATTACACAAGGTTCCTGAAGACAAAACTTAACACTTGTTCAGGATGACACAATATATAAATAAGACTGAAAAGGAAAATACATGTTTACACATTAACACTCTGAATGAATAGTCCGAGATTTAGATTGATTTTTGTGAAATAAATGATATATATCTTATTTGTTTATGTAAGGTTTACAGTACATTTACAGTGCAAAATTACAGCAGAGGTAGAAATATGATTTTGACGATCCTGTCGTCAAATCTTTGTTTGGTGAATAAACTGAAAAGAACTAGAATAAAGAGATTTCCAAACTACGACTGTGTTATTCTGTAGTTTGTGATTACTTTTTCTTTTTTTTAGTATTAATTTTCATATTTTGTTTCTATAAAAATAGTTAAATATTTTATATTTTGATATTTTAATATTTTATTATTTTATTTATACTTTAAATTTTGAACAATTTATTTATTATATATTTTGAACTTTGTGGGCATATACATTTATATATTAGAATGTTGGATAGGCCTGATCCTGATAGTGTACAGTAGCACTATATGGTACATACAAAAAGCTTGTGAGGTTTTGACAGCATCACCAATGTTTACCACAGAATGCAGATGTGTTATTTGGTTTGCTGATTCTCACAGAATGGTCCAATCAGAATTCCAATATTAGTAATGGTCATAGTTCGTTATTCGTACTGGGGGGGGGGGAGGGTTGATGAAAATGAACACGTCTTTTCTTCTAGTTTGTACTACTTGACCATTTTTTGTAACATTTTGCTTCCTCTGTAACATTTTTTTTACTTTTATATTCTTGCTAGATTGATTGGTTGAGTTTCATCAAATATACGTTCCAGGGAGTTGAAAGTGTCACCATCACAGAGAAGGAAAACTTGATTATTTTTGAGCCTGGCCTAATGGCAGACTTATCAGAACTACTGCTAAACACAGATGAAGAGTAAGGAACCTTGATTATCTACTGGAACCCTCCAATTTCTATAATCAAAGCCATCCATGGTTTTTGCCCCAAATTATTTTTCCAACTTACTCACCAAACAAATTCGTACTTGCTCACTGAGATCCAACAGAGCTATTTTCCTAAAGCCACCTAACTTTAAAACAAAAATTTACGGTGAGCATTCTTTTCCACTTGCTCTCCCCACCCATATTAGGAATGCCCCTACCATAGACAATTTTAAAAGCGTCTTTAAAAACTCACTTATTCACGGGCTACCCTCATTGGACCTTGTAAGTTTTTCAGATCCTTTCTGTATCTTTAAGTTTTGTTCTTATTTGCTGTACTTTTGTACTCATTTTGTTTCTTGTAAAGAGCATTGAGACCGCCGGTATAATGCGCTATATAAATAGGTATTATTGTTATAATTATTAATCAGCTGTAGTGAACAAAGTTGTTTTCAAACTATTGAAAGAACAGAACCAAAGCCCCAGTTCTCAGTTCTGTAACAAACAGACTTACAAAATCCATGGCACCGAATGATTTGTGAGCAGACTGACAATCTAAAACCGCTACAGCATGCCTTGACTTTGTTGGAATTACTCCAGTTTGCTCATCATTCAAACTTGAAAGTTATCCCTGATAGAGATAGCAAAGTGACTCGAGTCATTTAACAGGACAAACCAAACCCAAAAATAAAAAAATAAGTAATTACAAGAGTAAATTAAAAGCCAAGAATTCTCCCACCCCCCTAATTCCCCCAGCTCTCCTACTCCTTCTCCCATTCCCAAATATTGTATTTTCTTCTTTGATAAAAAGCTTTATGCAATTTTTGTTACTTGCTTAATACACTTAAATTTTAAACAATGGGTATTTTAAAGTATGTTTTCAGCCAAACATTGACTCAGACACCAAGGGTTGCACGTTTTCTCACGTAGAGATAAAAGAGGCCAAAGCTTCTTAAACTTGTACTTAATGTTTGTGTATACTGATATGAATGGATTCTCAGGGAGATGTATGCTGCTTCCTGTTTTTCTCTAACAACAGACTGGTCAAAAATTACATGATCTGGAAGTTCGTGGCCATGTTCGTAGGATTTCTCAGCGAGGATTTCCGGCAGGCAGACGACGACTTTCAGGCGGTTTTGTCCGGAGCTAAAGACTCCCAGCCAAAATGGCGGACATGCATCACGGATACCGATGAGGCGCTGGGGTTTGCACTGGGTGCTCTGTTTGTCAAAGAGTCTTTCCAAGGAGGAAGCAAGGAAATAGTAAGAAACCCATTTAGGTTAAAAACGTTAATGTGAACTTGTGTAAAAGTAAGTTGGCCTGACGTTTTGATCATAGCAGGATCTTCTTCAAAGGCTAAATGACAAGTAACAGTAACAGAAGGGACAAACACATGCACAGAATACAGACAGGTTAATGAGCATGGTGAACACAAAGAGATAGATGAGAGGGGATTAGTAGACAAGGGATGGAGAGAAGAAAGAAAGAAACCAACAGGGGAAGAGGAGAGGCTATAGGAGATAAACAGTGGAGGGACAGTTAATGTGAACTTGTCAGGATACATGCATTTCTGTTTTACACTTTGGTGACTATTGAAGACATTCAGTATCTTGTGCACACCCTGGAAAGTAGCGCACTTGCCGCACAAATTGTTCTTTAGCACTGTAGCAACCCACTAGCACAACTTATCGGTGTATCAAAAGAGAATGTAGAAAGTATTTATCTTTATTATGTATCCATTCAAGGTTTGTATTTGACATAAGTCATTTCAAAAGTACCTCTCCCCCTCCTCGAATGTGACCCTAGTTTTGGAGAAACTGAAGATCAGACTCAATTTTCTATGAACTATAGGTGAAAGTAAGGTTCTACTGTGTGAGGTGTGGACTTGGTGTTGACTGTTTGTACACTATTTATAAACATGAAACCACCCTAGATGGAATGTCAATTAACCATAAAACTCTGATTTTGCAAGAAGAAAGTTACAATGTTTCAGTGGCGAATCTTACCACAAATTCAACCAAAATTTGGCCAATTTTATATTCATTTGAAGACGAAAAAGTCATGATAGTGGCATTCATGTATTTTAATGTCATGTTTAGAGCATTTATACATTATTGAACAGGTTAACTGCACAACTTTCCATATAACCATGAGACTCCAAGAATCTCAGCAGAGTTTTGATAATCTGATTAATTTGAAGCAGTGTAAGATGTAACCAACAGCTCATAGATTTGATTGAAATTAGATTGAAAACTGTTGTTCTGTGGATTGAGATAACTGATATCAAAAGTACAATATTAGGTTAGTGGGTCATGATCATGTTAATAATCTAGCATCAGGCATACATAAGATACATCTGCAGTGGCTGATCCAGGAAATCACTGAAGAGCAGTGGGCCAAGAGAGATATAAAGTATTATTTTGGTAAATATCAAAGTTGCTGAAAACATCGGTATATAAGCATTGACGAATCATGGATCCTAATGATTCCCAGTGTGTTCAGTGGCCAAGAAAGTTTCAGAAGAGGATTCTGGGCCCCTGAACCCTATCCCTAGGTCCCAGTGTGTAGCTTTGATTTGAGTAATATGTCTTCACTGGCCCAGAAAGTTTCAGAAGAGGATTCTGGGCCTCCTGTACCCTATCCCT
Organism: Apostichopus parvimensis; assembly: GCA_000934455.1. Taxonomy (NCBI): domain Eukaryota; kingdom Metazoa; phylum Echinodermata; class Holothuroidea; order Aspidochirotida; family Stichopodidae; genus Apostichopus; species Apostichopus parvimensis. The sequence continues at coordinate 6,719 of KN888715.1, read as the reverse complement.
TGGTCCCAGTATTTAGCTTTGATTTGAGTAATATTAAGTCTTCAGTGGCCCAGAAAGTTTCAGAAGAGGAGTGTTGGCCTCCTGAACTCTATCCCTAGGTCTATTTCTGATCAGGGCTTTAATATTTCAAGACCCTTTGGCTTTTTTAACAGGCAGCTGGAATGGTAGAGAAAGTCAGATCAGCGTTCAAACGTAATCTACCAGACCTTGACTGGATGGATGAGGAGACGAGGACTGCGGCCAAGCAGAAGGTGAGAAACGGCAAAGTTAGTGATCATGGAGGAGAAGGAAAAGAAGACTAAAACTGTCTTTTAAGAATTTGTTGTGTTTCCTGACTACAACCTTTTTTTCATAAGAATATGAAATATGATATCATCAATGGAAACACGCACTAATCGCATTGTGATAAGTAAGTAAGTATTTTGAGGGAGAGGTCAAAATTGATTAGCCTGATAAGAATTTGAGCCAGTGATTACCTTATAAAAAAGAAGGAATTAAACTTAATTCAATTCACCAGATTTGGTTGACACACTATGTTTGCATATTAATATTCTCTAGACAAGCAATTGCTCAAACATACACTTGAGAAAGGCCTAAAGTTTCAAAATTTGTTAAAACATATATTTCTATACACACGATTGGGCAACGATCATATTAGAAAGATAATATGATGAAAAATGCAACGAAAAAAGAAAAGAACTGGATGAGAAATTGAGACACCACAAAGATTGAGTTTACTGAATTAAAGGCATTAAAGACTCGCCCCAAAACGCCTGCCGCCCTCTGAAAAAGTTAACTTTGCAAGTGACGTTTTCTTCTTGTCGCTACAAAATGCAGACAGTAATGAAACGTGATACCTTGTTATCTTTTATCTAGACCTGAGATGTCCACGCTGCTATGTACTCTGTGTTGGTGGGTACTGACCGTAGTTGTATGTATTGACTGTACACTAGTGTCTAATTACCGGCGGTAGCAAGCTGTGTGTGTATTTTCTGGGATCAATGGTGGTGTCTAACACTTCTGTTACACCTCATTCGAAATTAGGTCAGATTACCGGCATCAGACGTTTCTTTGTGCGCCAGTCTTCACTCCTTTTAAGTAGAACACAAAACAAAGAAAGGAAGAACTAAATCATCTGCAAATTTAGCACAAAAATAAATGCAAAAACATGAATGAAAATTTGATGTCCTTCCAATAATGTATTTAACATTCCTTTAAGCCCAATCTTGTTTGACAATATATGAGCTTGCTTCTTCCTGGCAAAATTTCTTGGAGTAAGAGCAGAATCAGAGATGTTTTTTATCATGTAAGTTCTTTGAAATTTTGTTTTTTTCTTTGTAGGCAAATGCCATCCTGGACCTCATTGGATTCCCAAACTTCATTCTCGATGAAGAAAAGCTAGACCAGTTTTATGAAGAGGCGAGTTGATTTTTTTTCATGTTTAAATCACATGAAAAGTATGTGTATTTGCATTGAGTTATAACATTAGATCATGCTGTATATAGTAGGTAGTCATGTACTGTTTATGAACATTTGGATATCTGACAATCTAGTAGATGTCTTGGGATATAAATATTTGTAAATTTCTAGTTTCCAATTTATTTTTAAGGTTAGTTCATTTTGTTTTCTGTGTTAACTATGTTTTACAGATATTGTATAAAAAGAACTTTAAGCTTCTTATTCTAAATCAAATTTTATGTATTATTACTTGCCGTTATGTTATACTTGAACTTTAAGATTCTTATTCTAAATACTTGTGGATATATTACAACTGAACTTAGATTCTTATTCTAAATACTTGTGGATATGTTACAACTGACCTTAGATTCTTATTTTAAATACTTGTGGATACAGTATATTATAACTGAACTTAGATTCTTATTCTAAATACTTGTTGATATCTTAGATTCTTATTTTAAAATCTTGTGGATATATTACAACTGCACTTAGATTCTTATTCTAAATAATTGTGGATATGTTACAACTGACCTTAGATTCTTATTCTAAATACATGTGGATATGTTACAACTGAACTTAGATTCTTATTCTAAATACAGGTGGATATATTACAACTGAACTTATATTTTTATAACAGTGGATACATTATGATGCTGAAGTTATAATTCGTATTCCAAATGCAGGTGGACATCAATGCCACAGCATACTTTCGCAATTCCGTTGAAGTTTTGAGGTTCATGTTCCAGTCTCAGGTGGAAGGTCTGAGAAAAGCTACCGACAGAGGGGTTTGGGAAATGAATCCAGCAACCGTGAATGCGTACTACTCGCCAATTAAAAACGAGATTGGTACGTTTTCAAATATTTATAACAGAACAGTAAAAGGGGTTGTCTTAGTTTGCAATGTGACTCCCCTCGTAAATAAATATCCGTTAGAATTTGTATCTTAGTTGCATATATCTCATTAAAGAGGCAAAATATCTTGAGAATCTGTGAATAATTTCAAACAGACTCTGAGGCATACACTTTGTTGTAGCAGCTGAACTTGTTAAGAACAGAGAGACTGAAGACGTTATTTTCATGAAAGGGTCAATGTTCTGGCGCCACAATATGCGACAGACTGACCAACTTTCAAAACCATTTCACTCAGTTGTCAGTCATTTCTCTAACTGTTTTGCAGTATTGATATCTCTGTGTTCACAATTTTTTTTTGTCCTTTAATATTTTTGCTATTTGAGGATTCTAGTTTTCACCATTTTTTTTTTTTTTTTTTTTTTTTTGGCATCTGGTCGTCTGCTTCTTTCAAGTTTACATCCATGAGGGGTTACTTTAAATTATCTACTATTTATAGCAAAACTAATAAAATCCCTCAGATTTGGTAAACTTATAACTTCATTTTGTCAGAATAAATTTAAATCTTCCTCTCATTCCCTCTATTCTCTTCCTTTCCTGGACACAGTTTTTCCTGCCGGCATTCTTCAAGCACCTTTCTATGACAGAGATTTTCCCAAGTAAGTATTCAACTAAGGCTGTGGTGGGCAACCTACGGCCCGCGGGCCACATGCGGCCCGCCAGTGATTTTTTTGCAGTCCGTGAGATGTCTCAAGAAAAAGAAAAAAATCAATCTATTTTACATCATAACAAAAAAAGAGCTAGCTGCTTAGAATTTATCGGCACTATTGATGCTGTCAGGTAGGCCTATTATCCCCATTAATTATCAACTGTACTGTATTGACATTATGTTTTGTGCATACAGATTAAGTACACACACCAATTGCTTGAAAGTCCTCGGAATCAAAGGTTTGAAATCAACAGCAGGTCGTTGGTTAGGTGCGGCCCAGTCAATTTTTCACTCCTTATATCTGGCCCATTCATTCAAAAAGGTTGCCCACCCCTGAACTAAGGCATGCTGTAAGGGAAGCCTTGAACACCTATATAAGTCTTTGGCTACCTGGCAAAATGGGAGTAATGGATTTTTTAATCTTTGAATATTTAGCAGTGGGGCAATCGACATACATTCAGTGAATTAAGAAATGGTCACAGGTCAGTTGGGGTCAATTTTTGTATACTGTTCTTTCATGACATGCTTCAAAGCACTCGTACTGACAGTAGAAGCAGTTTGCATTTCCTGTATCTATTCGTGTATATACATCCTTCACAAATGGGAACATATCCTGTGGATATTTCCTAGCGAGAGTGTGGATAATTATCTGCTAATTATGTAGATTTCATGAAAGAATTTTACTGATTCACTGAATATGCATTTATCGTAAGAAATATAATAACCTACATTCAATCTATAACGAAGAGTGCCGCTGCCTATTTAATTGTTAATATGTTGTCAGTGAATGCCAAGAGTAAGAAGACAATTGGTGGCTTATTTGAAAACCTATCGGTGAAATGATTGCAAGTGGTGAGACAAATGATATTAATGATGAAGCCGTTTCATGATGTCACATTTAACGAAGACTTTCCATGATGTCACATGTAACAAAGCCTTTTCATGATGTCACCTTTAACAAAGACTTTTCATGATGTCACATGTAACAAAGCCTTTTCATGATGTCATATTTAACAAAGCCTTTTCATGATGTCACATGTTTTCAACCATTTTTTTTCATCAGTATCTCATGTTTTGAATTGTGTCTTTTCAGTCTTGTTGAGATTAATTTTCTTCAAAGAATTTGAAAAAGTTTTTGATGTCGTGCTAATTGCTTTTTAAATACCTCTTCTTTCCCCACACACACTAACTAGGTCATTGAATTTCGGAGGTATAGGCGTGGTCATGGGTCATGAGATCACTCACGCATTCGATGACAAGGGCAGAGGTTACGACAAATACGGAAATCTCAACCAGTGGTGGAACAACGAAACCATCGGAAGATTTGAGGAACGTACACAATGCTTTGTGGAGCAGTACTCTACATACAAAGTAGACAATAAAAATGTAAGTGACCTCGGCTATTTTTAAGATTTCTATAGTTATTCCATCAAAATATCTCATTTTTGTACTGTAGTGTGAAAAGGGATGTCTGTTGGTACTTGCATATAGCAATATTTATATTTTTTCTTCATCTTTTTTTCCATTTTTTTTTCTCTTTTTTTTTTCTCCTTTACTTTATAGAACTTGCTAAACTTGTTAAGCTATATATTATTATTATACACATAGAATACCAATTATGGTTACTACATTTCACCTTCAATCTGTTTTATTTCCTTCCCATTTTCATAGTAAACTAATATTTTCTGCAACTTTTTTCCTCATCTTTTTTTATCCTTATATTTTTCTCTTCTCTTTTCCTTTCCTTCCCTCTATAGAACTTGATAAACTTGTTTTAAAGCTATATAAAATTATTTTGCAAATTTTTAAAATTATTACAACTATGGTTACTTCATTTCATTTCCAATCTGTTTTATCTCCTTCCCAGTTTCATAGCAAACTTATTTTTACCTTCACTGTCACATGTACAGGGCTTATTTTGCTTAAAACAATCCATCACATACTTCAGAGACTGCATATTTTGACATTTATTGCTATTTAGGTTGAGGGCAGAAAGACACTGGGTGAAAATATCGCTGACAATGGCGGGCTTAAATCTGCCTTCCTGGTAAGTGAAACACAAATCAGATTTATCAGGGAGGGGGGGTATCATTTTTATCAGTACCTGGTAAGTAAAACACAAATCAGATTTTATGGGGGGGTTCATTTCTTTATCAGTATGTAGTGACATATCCTTAAAGGAAATAATTAATATAAGAACATTTCAAACTTTATTTCAAATCATGGCAGGAAGGTCATAAATGATTAGGAATTTTCTGATGTCACTCTTTGTACACAATAAATAGTAATAGATAAAAGTATCTGAATTGAATAAAGTCACATCTTATTTCACAGATATGAATTGTCAAATAACTGAAGGATATTTTTAACACTGTTTTGAGAACTAGTTAAACATTTAATCTGGCAGAAATGTCAGAAAGCCATTTTTTTTTCTTTTTCTAAAATAAAGTTTGAAATGTTCTTAAAGTAATTATTCTCAAAATGGTATCAAAAAGTTCCCAAACTGTATCCAGAAATAGCCACCTGAAAAGGGAAAATGAGTATGTACTCTCTAACTTGCTAAAAATGTTTATATATCTTTAAAAAAAAAAGTAATAGCCTTGCTGAAAAATGTATGTGTAACCATTTTTCTACTCAAGATAAATTGTTGACTTTTGGTGGTAAAAGTAGAATACCTTGTTGCATTTTTGGAATATCCTCTTCCTCTTTTGTTTTTCGAAGGCATATGAAGAATGGGTACATGAGAATGGGAATGAGAAGGCACTTCCAGGTGTTGGTCTCACCAGTAAACAACTGTTCTTCCTTGGATTTGCACAAGTGAGTACTCCCTGAAATCCTCCCCCCCCCCTCCATATTATTTTATAAACAGTAAACAAAGTCTGTTCATCCCTCACTCCAGCACAAAATCAAAGTATTTTTAAGAATTTGGGTCACTGGTAAGCAATTGTTCTCCTTGGATTTGCACAAGTGAGTACTCTGAAAATCTTGTTTTGTATAAACAGTAAGCAACTGTTGATCCCTGGCAGTAGGCAGTAAACTTTCATGGGTTTTCTGTGAATTATTTCGAAAATACAACCTGAAATTTGTTGGTATAATCAGGACTTGAAGCATATAAGGTTTTCCTCATTCGGAAGCCAAGAAAACAGCTCTGCGTTGGACCCTAAAATGTCAGTCATCTCGAAAGCAAATTAAAATTCTGGTCTTGATTCATTGCTATTTGTGGCTACATTTTCATTGTAAAGGGCGGATATTCATGTGTTCGGTCTGACCATTAGTTTGTAGCAGCTTTTCCTGGGCTGCTTTGCTTTCCCTCGAGAATTGTCGGACTACCAGACTTATATTTGACTTCTAGTTTAAGTAGTTTAAAATTGGTTACCACTGGACTCACTGGTTCCACCTGGGAACTCACAATAAGGTATTACCTGTGTTTTATATACTTTATTGTCTAACCAGTAAACATTTGTTAACTCCCACAGTGAGGTATGTATGTATGTATGTATGTATTTTAGATCCTCCTGCAAGCAGGAACTCGCTGAGAAGCCTCATTGGCTTATCAAAGCCACAAGCTGACCGAAGTCAGTCTCTTAGATTCATATTTATCGTCCATGATTATGAATTGCCAATTGTCAACAACTCTGTAACTAGACGGCATACATTAATCTTGGAGTGACTCGAACTCGGGACCTTATGATTGAAAGGCACC
>KN888714.1:54339-67371 GCA_000934455.1 Apostichopus parvimensis | reverse complement strand
TTGATGCTCATATTGAAAGTGAATTATATGTATGAATGCCTTCTTATGGTACACAGAATTGTTATGAGCATAACACTGTATACTGACATATTGAATGAATGAGCTCAAGTGTAATTGTCTAATTATCATCATGGAAACACAATCAGAACAAATTCAAGTCCTTTGAAACTATCCAAATGAATGATTTACATTGAAGTACATGGCAGATTAGATCTATTGAAAATCTACTTTCTTCTTTACTCAAACACATGATATACTATATACGTAGCTCTGACAGACATTGCCATAACTGGCAACATCTAACAACAGATCAAACATGCATAAATTTAAGAGTATTTTAATTATGTACATGAATTTGAATGAAGTTAGTATTCAGTGCAATCACCATCATAGCTATTAGCTACATAATTTGTTCAGCTATATAAATACATAAAGTGTTGTGCACACATGTGCACATCAAAAAGAAAAATCTTGCTTCTGAAGTTTTTTCAAATAGCAACGTTGGATGAAAAGCAAGATTACTGAGGACGTCACCTATGCCTGGGTTAGTTTGCTAAAAAAATTTAAGTTATTGCAACTAATTTAAATAGTAAGAGATTTTATTCCCTGTTGGTAGATGATTCTACCATACTTGTAAGCACTTAGGCTTAATAATTGACTAGCTAATATTTTATGTTAAATACAAAACTTAGTAGATAGTGCAATTACATACATACTGAAATTGGGAGACAGTGCCTATGTGAAAACTAAAAGGAACATCGAATCCTATTATGGTAGCGTTCGTATAGCATATGTCTTTTGCCATCTGGTCTTCACAGTAGTTAGCAAATTACACGAGAATGTAGGCCTATAATTCTATGACAATACATACCATAGTAGCTATGCTACATTAGTCCAAATCTGCTGAAATCGTACTGGCATGATATTGCAGGCAGCTATCCACAACTACATTTACTAAGACTTAAGAGGATGTGCAGCAAAGAAGAGGTTGCCAAGGGAAAGTTTGCATGTGACTGCTATTGGGTAGCCAAGTTGTAAAGGTACTTTTGTTCTGTTTCACCTAACAATACATGAAAAAAGGCCTAACTTTGATAGAAACTACTGAAGTCATATCCTAGTATATCCTAGTATATCCTAGTCATATCCTAGTACTTGTAGAAGGCTAGGCTATGCAGAGTTATGTGAATAAATCAAACAGATATAGACCAAATCCAAGTTGGAATCCAACTTTAACTATGTCTAGCGTTAGACCAGGTTATCGCTGCGAGCTAGATTCCAACTTCCAAGAGGAATTTTTGTAGTTATGGATTTAGGCTATTCTCAAAGTTCCTTTAGTTTTAACTAAGTTAGACGTATATAAGCTAACTTAGGTCTGTGCATCACTAAAAATGAAAAATAGAGTGTTATGAATATGACTGACGGTTAGTTGCAGTCCCAAACGAGACTAATCCCATCCCATTTACTCAAATTCCACATAATCATCGTGCTTTTTCAGTATAGTTTCTATCCTAGGACTATAAAAGACTGGTATACGCAATCCTTGGCCGGTAAGGAGAGCCCTAGTCTTGAGGTGTTTAAAACTAGGTTGCCCACGCATTGTTACTAGCACTGCTGTGCTGCGTACCAACATCCTCGCTGTGATACCCGAGAGGGCTTTTTTAACGAGTACTTAACAGAAAGAAACACTACAACTATGCTACTTTCAAAGAATTCATTTGACTGTTCAGTAAGGCAAATGCAGTTGCTGATCTCAACAATTTTTCTTTTTGCAGTTTCCGTTTTTACTAATGTTCATCAAAGTCTGCGTAACTCTAAGTAACGTTAGGCCAACGTCTAGTTAGTATATGGTATAACTAGTCTATAGTATAACTATAACTTACGAATAAGATTAGGCCTCGACCGAAGCGTAGGACAAACTGTAACGTTAGGCTAAGTCAGCAATAGCTTTAGGCCCTGGCTAGGATCAGTAAATATTTGGAAAGCCTTTAATACCAATGAAATTCAAAAAGAGCAAACCTTTGAAATTCAGAATGTAAACTTTTTCAGTGCTCGAAATTTCTGCAGTTATTTCACTTCCACGAAATTTTGACGGAAGCTTACTATCGGGTTGCTTTCGTACTCGTAGTCGTAGTAAACTGACTTATATGGTTCATGCGGAAGAGATGAAACAGGAAGTACTGCGGTAGCGCTCACAGAAATTGTAGCGCTGTAGCATGGTGCAGAGTTTGGCAAAATCCGTGTTGTAAAAAGGAAAGCTGCGATTGGTCAAATCTGATCACGTGATACACCTGCCTTGCGCTGTGTGTTGTTACCCTAGGAAAACAACAACACGCAAAAACTGGGAAATTAAAGCTCGGCGTGTAACCTGAAGGCAGCAGCTAATTCATTTTTTTGCGAGGTGTGTTTAGGTTTACTCTTACGTTAGGCCCCTTTGCCCTATTCTAGCCGGATGACATCCTGGGAAACAATTTAAGATTCCCCACACCCCTCCCCCTGAAAAATCAACATTGCAAACCTCACACAGTAGGTCTAGGCCTAATGGTCTAACATTCGTACAGTTATATACTCTCCTACGTCTTTACGAAACTATCGGCGATAATGCTAAAATATCGTGGCATGTGTTCATAATCAATGCTCCTAGCTCCCCTTCTCGTATCTTACTCCCTTTCCTCTACCTTCTTTTCCTTCCATCCATCTCCAAGTTACTGTCTCGCACTCCCTTCCATTCACACCCTCCCCATAGTCTACCTGTACCACCAACAATATATAAAAAAATAAAAAAACAGGCTTGAGGTAAGAAAAATCCTGATTTTGCTCTTAGATTCCAGTACCACATCTGAAGTTTCACTTAAACAGTTATCTTCTCATCAACTGATCTTTTCGTACAGATTTTACTCCTTCCTGCATTAATCAGCGTGAACAATGATGCTATTTTTATAACACGCGCGTTGTAGGGTAATAACATGGCGCCTGCATTTCAGTTGGCCAAATTCACTCTATGTATATCATAGAAATTGATCAATTTCTATGATGTATATGATCCTGGTGCAAATGAGGGCGCTATTCAATGTGTCGTTGTCATGAACATATCGGAATCAGTGTTAGGAAATTCCAGCAACATAGCAGCATCGTCTTCAGTTTGGCTCGGGAAAAGGTCCTCATGTCCTCTTAAAGGGTAGCTTTTGCAGTAGATGATTTGTTTTCAACTTTGTCCTACATTCCATGCAGTACCTATAACAGTGATGGAAGACTTACCTGTACCACTCTCAACCCCAGGTCCCTTACATCGAGATTGTGAGCGATGACGATGCTACGTCATATGAATATCACGAGTCCTCAATCGGAAAGGGAATATATACAGCACATGATCTTAGCCAAAAGGCATGCAAAAAACGATTTTATATTGACATTCAAATTCTGCTGTATCTGTTATTTCTGAGGTTTGAAGTTTCATTTTCAGCACTTCTTATACACATAATTGCGAATTGCCGATCTCAGAACGTTATAAATGCACATTCAAGTGTTGAAGCAGCCCAGTTGGAACCATTTTCTATCATGCTTATACCACTGTATACTGTCATCACATAACATGCTTGAAAGCACTCGTACTGACAGTATAAAGAGTTCCTAGCGTTTACCACAGATAAAAATGTTGTTCATTCTTGTTAGTACAAGTGCTCTGGAAGCGTGACATGAAAGTACAGTTTTTTAAAAAAAAGGGTCCAACTGGCTTATTGTTGCACCCAGTTGGGACAATTTTTTCGATACTGTAGTGTCATGTCCCGCTTCAGAGCACTCGTATTGACAGTAAGAGCAGTATGAATATCATGTTTCTATCAGATCATGGTTATTAACTGTTTGTATTGCCAATGTATACCAGTGCATTGATATTGGAGTACAGTTTAGAGAGGTATTAGCATTAGGAAATTGTCCCAACTGGCTGATTGTCGGCCAAGGTTGATGATGAATATTCATGACACGGACACGTTTTCAATGTATCGGGGACTGGAGTTGATAATGGATCATTTTTGGGGGGGGGGGGGAGGGGGAGAGTTGGACCCAGGCTCTATCTTGGTTGATGACTTCTCTTGGCAAAAGAATGTGGATGTAGACGGGTTTCATCTAGGATTAACTAAATAACCAGGGAATAGCTTCTTGTCTAGCTATCATCATCTGAAAGTATACGCATGCCCCGGTATTATAATAGCACACTTTGGGGTCGAATTTCACCTAGGCCCAGTTTTAACATTTGAACCAGTTAAGGTCCTAGACAGTGTACGTAGCCTATATATGAACTTAAAATTCATATTTTGCATGGAGGGGGAGGGGGGGGGTTGGGGATGAGAGGCTCCTCTATGCTGATGCCAGAAGTTATTGATTACAAATTAACACGTACCAGGTCAATTCATTACCCCTCTCCGAAAACCCTTTCAATACCATAATCAGTCTTTACATATAGTTCAATATGGCTAACCTTGACTTTTGCTGTATTGCCTAGCAGCAGATCTCTCGGTCTATTGTAGCGTCAAAGTTCTACTTGACCAAACATTCATAAAACGCGTCTATACACTTTGGTACCGGGATCGGTTATAAGAATCGATAATATTTTGAACTTTCAGACAATGTATTGTCATGAATGTATTCTCTCTAATCCGAGGAAGAATAGCTGATCGCTAAAACACCAGACAACACCATTCCGGTGTTTCTATGGATTTACCGGCCGATCGATACAGAACTTACAGACCACCACCCAATAGACTTGGAACATTCACAGTGGGGTGTATAGTACGCGCTATCACTTTTATAATGATACCTGCACTGTTAACATAGATGAAGACGTATGCACGCACTTTAAATCAACGATTTTGGGAAAAGCCATCTTTGTTTTGGTTTTATTAATATACTGGTGAGGAAAATGGAACATATTTGAGAGGTCATTTTCTGTCGGTTGTCGAAACTGGACTGACGAACGTTATCGCCGACCCTGTATTGCTAAAGAAGACTAGCGCTGGCTGATGTCTTAAAAAAAGATACAATTTCTAACTTTATATGGTAAGTTCACACATTTTGGAGAGAGCGAACCGTGCCTATTTCATTTATTGAGGATTTTAAGTAATTGTCCACAATGGGTTTTTATTCATAACGATATTATAACCACGTATAAGGACACGAATTTGTAAAAGAGGGGGGGGGGTCTGCGACTGGTGGGGATGGAGGGAACCTGTCTGACCGCCTAATATTTGGTATAATTGATTGTTACGTTTATAGCCACATACCGAACAGGTTCGCACACCCCTCCGGACCCCCTCCCTTCCACTCTTGCTAAACTAACAATTAGCCAATTGCAGGGAGGCCTCGGCTCACGTTGTGGATGTTGATGAATGTATCGGTTACGATGTGTTACATGTATATAATTTTTCACTGCATCTCACCAGCATAGTTTGTGGCTTATTTTCTATCCTTTTCAAATGTGTAAGCCACTTTGTAACATGATGTAAGTTATTTGCATGAGCGCAAATCCATTGTAGCCTATAGTCTCAGACCCATCTAAAACAGCTGTATCTTTCGTGAGGATGGGGTGTATCTTGGGTGTACGGGGTGTTCCATAGGGGTTGATGATTGCACCCCTACCTAATTATGGGGCACATCATCATAACACCAATTGGAGCTGTTACTCTGCCTAGCAGCTCCTTGCGTAGTACGGTGTACATTCCTCATACATTATTAGTTGTATACAAATAGCAACCTAACACACTACCGAAACCCACATATTTCCGTTTCTAGGGAAACGGTGTATCCTAGAATCAATCTCGGGGTCAAAAGTCGGACGACCTGAAAGTATCGCTGGGAATTCAGTGCGGTGCACGGTGTCGTCTGATAAACTTATTTACCAACTTGTTTGGTATTACCAAAGAAGCGATAAATTCCTAGACGTTCTGACCGTTTTTTGACCTTATGAGACTGATGGGGAAATTCCAATTTTGAGTTAGAAAATACAGTAGGCCTTTGTGAAGATTTGATGGCTACAATACAGTGTATGAAAGTGTTATTGCAAGATATGTCGACAGCTTTTTGTGTGTAGCTTACGTTTTGTTCCCCCGGTGATGATATTTTCCTCAAACAACCGAATATTATCCTCAAAATAAGATTGCAATCGACGAAGTTAAGGAACTCTCTAGATTTTCTGTTTTCCAGGGAGGGGTTTGGTGGTGTCCAGGGGCATAGGCCTACCCCAATTTTCAACGCCACACAAAACAATAAAAGTATTTGTTAGGACAACCTTGTGTGAGGACCTAATTAAAGACCTTATTTATAGCCTCAAATACCCCTCAGTGTATCCACCCTTTAACGCCACTCTTTAATTTTAATTTGTTTCGCGGATCCCGTTCCATATAGACTCCATAATAGCAGCCCTCTTCTTTTTAAAATCCTCGATGCGGTTCGATTCATATACTGTAGGAATTCATTATATGCGAAAGCCAGAAATTTTCAAATCTGTAGAATTTGTTTTCTTCTGACTATAATCGTGAAATGAAACTTGACTGGTCGTGCTGGATAAACTCCTTTTGTTTGAATGGAATCGTAGCCTCGAATTGTATCCAGTGACGTCTAGAGCCAGATAGCGTACCCCAGGGGCAATTATGCCACAAGGGCCCCAATTTTGAAGTCTTCATTTGCCTTAAAAGTATATCGTATGAGAATACATTTTTCTTTCCCCCATTTGTAGTCCCCAACCTCTTGATCCCACAGGCTCGGGATATCGACTCCTTGAGATTCCAGTCCACTAGGCCCTTCACCCCTCTCGCTAGCACAGTATATCACGTATAAAATATTTACTAAATCAATACAAAAACCTACTGTGTGACACTCCATTACAGAACAGATACTATGGTATACCAGAACAGGTAAAATTACATCATCAGGGTCCATCTAATGCAATGGCTTGGGCCGTTTGTGAGCGGCTAGCCCAGACCACAGTCCGCGGCCCAAACTGTTCGAGGATAACCACTGGTGGTCCATTGGCGGCCACGTTCGATCACGTAGGCTACACAAGCTGTGACTACTTAACGTAACTAAACCCTCAGAAAAGTAAATGGCAGATTTGCATGTTAGCTAATATGGAAAAGCCATGCGATATGAAACTACGGATTTATGAAGCAAAGTTGCTAATGCCAAAGCAATCTTCCAGATGTGTGGTCCAATATTTATACGGTCTTTGCGAGTGAATGGTAAATTTAATATTGTACCTGAATACCATGTTGAATTGCAGTATACGCCGACCGTTTCAAATGGAAATCGTATGTGAAATTGCTGAGAAATGAGCTGTTTTCAGAGAGAATTACCTTATTTGTCATATTCTCAACAAAAAGAAAGGAAAAAGAAAGACAAGACGAAAAAAAAAGAAACATTACTAGTTCATTGTATTTACTTGGGACAATGTCAATATGTTCAGCGAACGCCTGTCAATGTAAAGAATCTAAATTGAAGATAGTTCATGTTTGTATGAAGAGAAATTCCTGAATAGCTGTGAGCTTATACGTTATGTCGGTTGGCAATCAATTAACGATTTTATTCCGTTAACTCATATTGGATTTTTTTTTTTTAATAACAGGATGTTCCACTGAACTCAATATCCTGGTCAAGCATTGAATATTTCTTACTTCTTTATATTGAAGGTCACGTACTATTTAGATGGCTAAGATAAGACATTTTTTGTTTTTCTCTTTCCAGAATTTTCTTTCTGCGCAAACTCACTTTACCAGTGCAAGCCGTACAGTTCAGGACGTGTGGAGGCTTCGAATATAGGGAACAGTGAACTGATGGAAGCGGACTACGATCTACCCGAGGTTGCGGCCTTATCGGCTGAAAGAAATCGTGACGTAAACGAAGAGACCTCGTCACCAGGCAACCATCCTGAAGAGACATCAACCTTGCATGACACGCCGAATGAGTCAAAATTGACTTTTCAAACTCGAGCTAGTCAGACGGAACCTGGACCGGAATTAAATGTCTGTGACATTCCGAAAGATCCTTCCGAAAGTTCCGAAAATATTGAAGAATTTGAGCAAGAAACCGAAGATCTGGAAAATGGCAATGATGATGATGAGGTCGAAAAAGAAATCGAGCATTTCCCGAAAATTGTAAATAATCCCACCGAAAGTGACTCTGAGAGCGAATTTTCTCTCCATGTACCGAAGGTGACAATAACCGAAAGAATACACAACTTGTCGAGTACTAGTAAAGTCTCGCTAAAATTCTGGAAAAATCGCGAAAATACAGAATTAAGAGGACAACTTAATTCGACGAGATTACACCCGAACTGCTTTTCACAACTTCATCTCGAAAATGTTTCAAGGAGGTTGACTTCGGGAGGATACGAGCAGGGTAATACCACTACACCTACAGGGGTGAAAACTCTGATATTTTGGTCACAGGACAGAAGACGTCCAGTTGATAAAACGACTTTAGAAAGCACATCTGGAGTGTGGGCTTCTCGATTGAATATGCACACAAGGTCAGGGAAACCTGTAACTAACTTACAATCGGTCCATGGAAACTCACATAAAACGCCGAAAAGGACAAAAAGCGACACTTGTCGTTGTCTTCGCTACATCGATCACCATGGCAACTGTCCCCGTTCTCACCATCAAGAAGCTCGAACACCAAAATATCAAGGGAAGCGATTTTTCCAAACCGAAATCCGGGAAGACGATGGAAATGGTGCGGACTCGTTTATCCGAAAACTGGAGATTTTGAATGCAAATTCTGGAATGGAATTAAACATCTTCCCACGACATAACAGCCCCGTCGGCCATGTTCAACAATCTCACCCGACAAATTTCTGGGGAGAACGCTCTGGCCCGTTCAGTGGGTACAAGTTAGGAAAGATACACTCCCATCTCATAAAGAGCATGGACTCGATACCCTCCAATTCTACCAACCGCGGGCATCTACCAAACCCAGTTAGTGCACCCCTTTCATTATCCAGACACCCCCATGTGCCCTCCATCCTCTCCCAAAGGCCACGTGGAAGCAATCAGCATGAAAAGAACTTTGACGGTGTCATTCGAGGCGCCAATAACTTTTTATGAACGCTTTAAGAGAATTTTCCTTCTCAAGCTGTATACTGTATTACACAACTTCTTTGAAGCTAATTTTGGCATCAGTTCTGTAAACTGGGTTGTCACTAGTAAAACTCTTTGTGCAGTTTTCTTCACTGGCTGCTGCCATAGACTGGGAGGAAATGCCCTTAAAGGAGATAGAAACCTAACCATTACTACTGGTCTATGTGAATGAGATAGCTATAATGAACAGCGCCCCCAAAAGAGTGATGGAAAATCTAATTCCATGTGGCGGATATCAGTGTTTATTCCTTTACACACAAGGCTGTAAGACAACATCAAGTCAAAGTATGACATCA
The DNA here is from genome assembly GCA_000934455.1 of Apostichopus parvimensis. Classification (NCBI taxonomy): domain Eukaryota; kingdom Metazoa; phylum Echinodermata; class Holothuroidea; order Aspidochirotida; family Stichopodidae; genus Apostichopus; species Apostichopus parvimensis. The sequence goes on along the minus strand of KN888714.1, from coordinate 57,950 downwards.
TCAGGCCAAAGTATGACATCATCAGGCCAAAGTATGACATCATCAGGCCAAAGTATGACATCATCAGGCCACATGTACTTCATTGTTGTTACAAGGCTTATTTTCTTGTAATGGAGATGATTTTTGCCAACGCTGAATTCTAAAATACTGAACCTTAGTTTCTATGGCAACACTGTTAACATTTTACCTTGGAAAGAGAAATAAAAGTTTCTGTTCCTAGTGGCATTATGACATCACAGATTTACACAATGACAGCTCTAAGACACAACTTTTATTTAAACTATTCCATTAGCTGTTTCAGGGAATTGTTCTTTACAAAGATTTCTGTCAGATAAGCTTAGGATGAAATGTTAGGTTTGTGTCTCCTTTCAGTGAGGTTTGCCTTCATCTATCCCCCATCTCTCTGGCCCCCATAACCCCAGGGACCAGCTTAAGACATCTAGGCAACGAAATTATGACAAAGACTCCTAACATGTCAAGAATGCAATTTTTAATAAGACTACAAACCACATTAAATATTAAAGTAAATGAATTAAAGTCAAGGTGTTTCAGTTTTGGGTTACAAATTAACAATTCATTATATCACTTATATATATATATATCCTGTATAGACAAATCTACTTTTCTTCACATCACAATTAGCTATAATTTAAAGAGAATCAATAAAACAATTTTTAACTTTTTTGGCTTGAAGGCATTCCTTTTTTTTGAATTTTCTTTTCTTTCTGTCAAAGAAAACTGACAATTTTTAAAGCAGATTTAAGATATTAATATCCCAAATTCCATTTTTCACCTTATCTCACTGATACATCTTTTCTTGAAAATCAGGTGTCCTCAAAAATGTTGAGCTGTACCTACTGATCCACTTTACTTTACCATTTGGGGGAATTTATTTCAAACATTTCTTTACTAGGGTGGCAGTCACATGTAGTACATATTCAATAATGGTTAAAGCATGAAAAATATCATTAAAAAACAAAGACTTTCGTTCTTGGACACAACCATTTATTCCCTTCCAACGAGGGAAGTTATTAATTTTACCCCTCCCCCCCACAGTTGGACTTGACCCTAATGTACTCAAGAATGTTGTCATCAATTCAAGAACAACTGTACTTTTAACTTGGATGAGTCTTGTATTCATAAAGTCAAATTTTCTGTTCTATCCAGAAATTTCTAGACAACTGAAACTTCACACTTCAAGTACTTCCTGTTAGGTCAATATAAGCAGACATTCCACCTGTCCTTTTATCGCCACAGGAAGTCACACTCTGAGTTCATCCTTTTCAGGTCAAAGGTAACAGATACAATATTCACCATTACGGTTGCACATATATGACAAATGTTATGCTATTCCGAAACCGCAAAATGGCAGATTAAAGCATGATTAATGCAAGTTTCTGGAGCACATCCAACAGTTATTCCAAAGTTTCTGGAATTATCCAAGCTACAAACCCAAGGTGATTGTTTTTTTTTTTCATTTCATCTCAAAGGTCTTATTAATTATGAAATATTAAATAAAAACTCAATATTTCTGCTTCCTTTTTTTTGACAGCCATAACATCAATTATAAATATAGCAAAATGACTTAACTTTCCAGCAAACTATCAAGGACGACCCTTTTATGTTTTATACTCAATTTTAATCTGAATACCTACCTCCAATTCCTGCAAATCAAGAAATGGAGGTACGCATTGCTGAAGAATTTGTCTAAAGACGCTACAAAACCTATGTCACAAGTTTTTCTTCTGCTGTCAAGTAAATGCCTAAAGACGTTGATCAAATCTGGCATCTTTTACTGGAAGGTGTAAGAGGGGCTTGGAGTCCCTCCACACCACTGGCTTACAAACTTAAGAACATCCTGGCACTCTGTGCTGTGAGACATCTAACAAAACAAAAATAAAAACAAAAATAAAAACAAAAAGACCTTGACAGGATGAGGCATGAAAATGATTACGATTAGTGGCTAAATGGACAGATGGAAGGACGGACAGACAGACCAAATTACAATAAACAATAGATAAAATGGATTAACTAATCAATGGGGAAAAATTAAATATGGAATACCTTTATATTTTGACTATGCATTCCCTATTCCTAATCTGTTGGCCTAAAATGATCTCCATTAGGAGCTGATTGGTAACCAACAATAACTCTGAATGAGGTACTACTTTCCCAAAAATTAACAAAATGATTACAATTAGTAGCTAAATGGACAGATGGACAGACGGACCAAATTACGATAAACAATAGAGAGAATGGATTAACTAATCAATCTGGAAGAAGCTCAATATGGAATACCTTTATATTTTGACTATGCATTCCCTATTATTCAGTTGGCCTAAAATGATCCACATTAGGTGCTGATTGGTAACCAACAATAACTCAAATTAATGATCTCGCACAAAGTAATGGATGAAATACAAACCTATCGAACAATAAGAAATCACACTCTACAGGAGTGTGCAAATATTGAACATGGTATTTGGAATGTCTTATGATAGCACTAAAAACATGTCTTTTATGCCAAATTTTCCACCTCCACCCATCCCCCAACTCTACCCTGACCCCAACTGACCCTATTTGCTAGAGAAATATGAATCATGAATAGCCATCTTTGGACATTTTTTGCAGTGCTGTTTTGCACCTTTTTTTTTATCAAAACAAAGGAGAAATACATTGAATGACATCAACATACAATAATGACATCAACATAGACATCGATATCAACATACAAAAATGACATCAACAAACCTTTGTCGCCATTAGGAATTTATTCCAGTCGTCTTTATTGGCCAGTTTGTCCTTCTTCTTAAACTCCAACTTGTTTCTCAACACAGGATAACCTGAAAACAAAATGGAACAGTATTGACATGAATATTTATAAGATAAAAGTTGAACTTGAATACTAATTCTAAGGACAGCCAGTAGGGACAATTTTGCAATGCTAATACCACTCCATACTGTCCTCTCATATCATGCTTGAAAGCACTGGTACTGACAGTACAAACGGTTCCTTTATCCAATAGAAACAGGATATTCATACTGCATGTACTGTTAGTATGAGTGCTTTGATGTGTGACATGAAAAGTACAGTATAGCAAAATGGCTGAGCATGATTTAAATTAGTGATACACATGTATGTATGTATGTATTTTAGATCCTCCTGCAAGCAGGAACTCGCGAAGAAGCCATCACTGGCTTATCAAAGCCTCAAGCTGACCGAAGTCAGTCTCTCAGATTCATATTTAACGTCCATGATTATGAATTGTCAACAACTCTGTAACTGGACGACATACATTAATCTTGGAGTGACTCGAACTTGGGACCTTATGATTGAAAGGCACCGGCGTTAACCACTGAGCTAACACTCCTTGTGTTAGATACAATGATACAAAACTGTTAGAAACAATGATACAAAACTAATCCTGCTGTTTGAAATTGACTGAGACGAGCTACCCATCTTCCCATGAACACCTATCATCTTTTCCAACATCAGAGTTTGAAATTATGAATTGAAAGCAAAAACTGTTTTCCCTTAATTGTTTGTTGTTAATTTTTGAACAGTCTGTCAATTGCACTTTTAATATCTACCCTCCTCCTCCCCCTCCCTC
>KN888714.1:0-19120 GCA_000934455.1 Apostichopus parvimensis | reverse complement strand
CAATTCCAAAAATTTCGTTTGATAAGACCAAGGATTTTATTGGCACTATTTACCGACTGGTTGATGTGTTTTGACCAAGTAAGGTCTCTTGAAAGTTCGACTCCAAGGTAGGGATGGTGTTTAACCTCTTGAAGGATGGTGTCACCCATTGAGTACTCATGATTTGGAATATTCTTCTTGTGAGTCATCCGTATAATGAAGCATTTTGATTTGTTGAATCTCATCTGCCATGCTAACTCCCAGTTACAGAGTGAATTTATGTCTTTTTGAAGATTGTCACAATCACTACTGGAATTAATTTGTCGGTACAGAATTAAATCATCTGCAAACATTCTTACATCAGAAGCGACACAGTCGGGTAGGTTGTTTATGTAGACTAGGAACAGCAGGGGACCCAAAACTGTCCTACATATATCGACTGCATTTTTGCTAATTTGACTTCCCAGTTATTCAAGTACTCAGTAAAGTATTCTAGGCCTATATAATTCAGTGCAATAACATCTGCCTAGTTCACCGTGGTATTGGATAACACTAGGCTTCGCTGCGCGCATATTTTCTAAGCCTAGCTAAACTGTAAATAGTGTAAATGCTAAATAGACTAACAGTTAGTCTAGCTTGACAACCACAAGCGTCTATAACTACATGTCGAAAATGATAACAAAATCAGCAATGTCATAAAAAAAACTGCTACCTGTGGAGTGAGAAGGGTTTTCATGTGCTTGAGCTGCATTTTTGGAATTCAACATCAACTAACATCACCAAACGACAGATATTTTACAGTAACTAGTATGCAGACGGTCGTTGTTGATCTTGGTCAAATTCGATCGCGAATGGAATGCCAGCAATTGAAGCAGAGATGTATAATAGAGAAGATGAGCCATCTGTTCGTAAATCGTAGCAAAACGAGTGTGTTGAATCTGCACTAGCGACCTCTATTTGCCGGGATGCAGAAACAATCTCTATTGTGATATCGGTAGGTTTGCAAAAAATCGTGATGAATCATAAGAAAAAGATTTATTAAGAATGTATTTCAGCTGGTTACGTTCAAGTCAAATGTGTAGTAAGCGTTACTAAACTAGGGGAATCCCCTTTTCATGGTTAACTAGCAATGGCATATCTGTTTGTGAAAGGTCTTTGACACTCGATGTAATGTCCCATGTACATTACAAGTATACTCTAGTATAGTAGGGTGAAAGGTCATTCGTTATATTTCATATTTCTGGTCATATTTACATTGTACGGCGTTCACTTAATTGTCGCAATTACGCAGGCGATACAATAATAATGTTTTATTGGGGTTTCCAGTGAGTCGATTTCATGAAGTAACTGTTTGTTATCAATAAACAAACACTAAAGGTAACGATCAAAGTCTTTCAACTTGATCAAGTACATTATTTACATCCGTGGGTTGTTTCATTGACATAGGTTAGGTCACACTAATAGTAATACCTGCCCTAAGTGATAGGCTTTCTTGATCGACTATATGTTGAAAGCACCTAACGTTTAAGCAAGAACGAAATTAATAATTCATATTAACGGAAGACGTGATTGAGAAGAAGAGTATTAGAAATATCCGAGATTATGACTTGAAGGCAACGGTGTGGTTGAAGAAGGGTGAACATTACTCGGAAAGCTATATGCTCAGATCATGTCTGCCAAGGTTTGTTGGCTTAAGTTATGGCAGTGTTTGTTTATGCACGCTTCTGTACTGCTTACAAGGACCATGGAGCTCTGAAGTTGCAGCTCCCTGAAGTGATAGGGTCGATTCCCATTCAGGCTAGGCGGAGAAAAAAGGCATTGAATGTAAACGCCAAATCTTAAGTAAAATAAGTTCTAGCAGTATGCCTGTATACATAATAATACTCCATATATGTTTAGTTTACAAGCTAGACAATGACACTAGCTTTCTAGCTTCTAGCTTCCAATCTGAGAACTACATCATACTTGCATGTGTTTTTGTAAGTTCAGAAGATATGACCAGTAGTCCAGTACATTTGATTTGGGGGTAAACATTTTGTTAGGGACAATATTTATTCTTTATTGAATCAATTCCATTTCTCGTGAGTCGTATGTATAATTCAGCAAGTTGTCACAATTCCACCACACAGTTTACTTTATTTTCTCTATTTGCTATTATTCCATTATTTTGGAAAAAACTTGAACAAGCATAGATTGAGTGATATCTGTATAAATAGTATTGACTGTTAACAAAATCAATGTGACAAACTATGCTCACTAACAGAAGTAAATATTGAAACAAGTTTTAATTTAAAGAAAGTGTCTAGCCTAAACTCCAGTCCAGCCCCTCCCCCCCCCCAATAAAAAAAACACAAAAGATTGAAGTTTTTTTTCTATCTTCTTAAAGATTAGTTACACATGGTTTTGTTTCAATTTAATAGCAGAATCCATCTCTGATACTGATGAGTTCACTATTTTTTGAAGCAAACATCACATTATGTTTGCATCAGAATTTAAACTCTATCCCTTTTATATCTAATCTAAAAGAAGGAATCTCTTTCGGACATGAGGCTCCACAGTGCCGCAGTTAAAGGTGATGTGGAGAAACTCAGGCAGATTTCTGAAACAGGAAAGGTCTGTGTAGACAGCGTGGACAAGGTTTGTGAAACGTGTTTTGCCATTTGACAATATTAGAAAAAAATATATGTTTGAATTTGTTAGCATGAAATTGTTGTCATGCAGTTTTGATATGCAAAGAAAAAAATAGCTTTTAAGGGTTCCGTGGTGATTGTATTATGTAAATTCCCATTTTGTGCTGCCGATTACTGTTTACACATTTATGTCTTGCCAAGTTGTATTAATTAATATATACTTTTGATTATGTAAGGATATGATGCATAAATTCAGGTTGTTTGTAGTATGTCATTTATTGCCCATAAAAGTGAGTTTTCACTGTGTGTGGTGTACTACTGAATTTTGAACTACTTCATTCACAACACGCTCCAGGGCGTTTGTATGTTTGTGTGTACCATATATGTAGAGGTTAAAAATGTATGGAGTGTAATAAATGCTTAAATTATTCCACCTGAAGATCAGGAATGCACGACATAAACATTTTCAGTCATCTCTGAATATTACTAACTCTTGACTCCTAGCATAATGCTCAGTTGGAGTGTGATAATTTATTAACTACTGATGGCAATTAGTGACAAACTTACATTCTATGGTTTAATATTTATAACAGCAATTTTAAAAACATTTTATTCCTATAAGCAGTACTCATAATATACAACTGTCTGAATTCATGTATACCTGCAACATAGTGTAGCAGCCTATAAATTTAGTCGCAATAGCTGTTTTGTTGCACTAGCAGTTTTCTAATCAAGTTTCAACTTTCATGGATACAAATATTAACATTTCTCTCTGCCCTTTCCCCTCATTAAAACTTCTTTTTTTATTACTAACTTTGTCCTGTTTGTTTTATACTATTTCCCATACAGGAGGGCACAACACCTCTTATCCTTGCAGCTGCCAACAACCACATCGATTGCGTCACAGAGCTTTTGGGTCAGGGTGCCGACCCAAATCTGAAACGAGAGGTAAATAATTCAAATCAGTTGCCCACATCTGAGCTGTAAAGTAGTTGTTATATCTTAACGTTAACTCCTACAAACAAGCAAGTAGTTGAATTTAAGATTGTTTTGTGGTCATTGTCAATAATGGACCAGGAAACTGACCTTTGAAAATTTATCAAAAGACGGCAACAGATTATCTCTTGGCTAGAACAAGACTGGAGCACTTGACTCCAGGTATACAGGACTAAAGTGCTTCTGCCGGCCAACAACTAAACAGTTCACCCTGTACAGGGAATAATTGTGTCACACTGTACTAACCCTTAAGAAAGGGGTCGGAGCATAGGCGAAGGAGGCACGGGGGCTGTAGCCCCCCCAACCAAAATTTTTTGTGAAAATTCGGGTAATATGCTGAGAATTTTTCGGGCACCTACTGAAAGAAAAATAAGTTGCAATGTGTTTTTCAATGGTTAAACTGATATGATTATGATCATCATTATTGTAACAACTTCCCCAATAATTATAACCAATATGGAAGGGTAATAAGAAGGCATATGATTGTATGTTATTGGCACGCGATGTAATAACCGATGCATGCCTATATGATATCCACATTAACATGTTAAACACGGGTAAAAATTTTGGTTATATTTTTCGGGCAAGTCGTTACAGCCCCACCAAATCAAATTAGGCTCCTACACCTATGGGTCCGGGCAAACCTGTCATAATTCGGTCAAAGATGCCACAAGGCAATTTGGCAAGTTTTGCTCAATAATTGCTACATAATCTTCAAAAGGTAATAATCCATTTGCTCTGTGCCATGTAATGTCTAGACCTTTGACCTTAGGAGAGCATTTCTGACTTTTGATGAAGGATGTACAGTATATCATTGGAAATCTCAGGAATGCACAGTTACGTAACTTACTCAGATGGGTGAAGTGTCTCAATTGGTCATATTTTATATTCACAAATCTTCTTAGGTTTATATTGTTACATCCTTATTTTCTTTCCTTTGCAGACTGGTACAACTGCTATATTCTTTGCTAGTCAAGGAGGTTACTTAGAAATTGTCTCTTTGCTCATCAATTCTAAAGCCGAATTTGATTCGCCCAGTAAGGTGAGAGAAAATATGAAATTGTAAATGATCTAAGCAATTGATCCCCTCCATCCTTCCCACTCCCCCACCCCCTCCCCCACCACCCCAGGCAATGAATCCATCAAATAATTTATTAAGTAAACAAGAAGTCAATCATTCAAGTTTAGTAAAATAATATGCCATGTTGGGTACCCTCCTTAAATTTGACCGAAATGAAATCTAGAAAGTTACATATTTATTGTGAGGGTCCTTTTATTCATATTGATTCTATTTGCTTATTAATTAATAATATTAATCATATGCACATATGCGTATAGAAGCTTAATTAAGCTTCTATACGCATATTTGCATATGATTAGAATTTATTAGACAAAAGCTAACATGCATGTATGGGATACTATTACTCATATATCAGTGTTGTGATGCAGAATTATCAACCACAAAAAATTCTGGTTCATAACTAAGCAACAATATTTCTAGCATTTGTATGACTGGAGATATTAAGCAGACACATGCGGCCAGCTGCAATAAAACCAAAACTGCTCCTAGGAATACTGTTACCATTACTTCACTAAATTTCAGAATGAAATAATTATTATTTACACCATTTTCACAAATTAACTTTTCTCTTCTTAGGGTGGTGGTACACCTTTAATTGTCGCTTGCCAGTGTAACCACTTACCAGTTGTGGAAGTCCTCGTGGAAAATGGTGCTAATATACACCACCAAATGGACGTAAGTAGTAAACTTACACATAGACACAACAGGCATTGGTGTACAGTATATGTTAGTGTCAAGAGGTGTTGTTCTTAACGGTGAGTGGAGTTTTGATGGTGCTGTTATTGTTGCTGAATGTCTTTGTAATGGTGGTGTTGTTGCTGCTAGGTGTTGTGATGCTACACTTCCTAGTTAGTTGCATTTGTCCTTCTACAGAGTGTTGTTGTAGTGGCACATTCATTGCTGCTGAGAGTTGTTGTAATAGCGTTGCGGTGGTATTGTTCTTGTTAACTGGGAGTTTTTCTGTCGGTTTTATTTTGTTGCTGCAAGAATATGTGTTTTTGATGCTGGGTGCTGTAATGGTGCTATTTTTTTCTGTAAATGTTTATTGCGTTGGTGGTGTCCTTGCCATATACTTAGTGTTGTTCTGGTGATTCTCCCAGCGTCTTTGTTACTAGTAGGTGTTGCTTTGGTGCTATTGTGTGTTATGATGGTGCTGCCCTTGCCACTGTGTTGCCTTTACTGAAGCCACCCAGGGGTGGAACTCCTGATGTCCCAGGTTTCCTTTCTTCCATCCGTCCATTGTCACCATCTTTATCCACGATGACATTTACAATATTATATCGATGCCTTTACCATACACATCATAAATGGACCTTAAATTCAATTCATTTCTTATGCATTAACCGTTAATCTCACCATCTCATCTTCCCACAGGATGGTGCAACAGCCCTTTTCATAGCAGCTCAGAGTGGCAACCTTGACATTGTGAAGTATCTAATAATTAATGGGGCTGATGTTAATCTTTGTAGAACAGTGAGTCATTCTTTCTTTTAGGGGGAGGGGGGTGGGGGAGGGGGCTGTCTGTGTCATGGTTTGATGGAGCATAAAAGACTAGACTATGAAAGATGTTACATTTTATACATGACATGACTGTATTTCAGAAAATATTACCTATTCTACTTAATTACCCTTGAGTCATGGTTCAGTCTTCTCTTCAAGGAGAAAAATACATTTCACATTTTGTCAATTTCTTAACTATTTACAAGAAATTGAGACTAACATAATGGACTAGATTGCTCATGTCAATTTATATTAACAAGAAAGTGATAAAAATTGATATGTCAGGCTGACTTTCAAAAATCAAACTTGACCAAACATGTTGTTACTTCTGATAGAATAATATTGAGTGTTATCAAATTTGATTTTCTTTATAACTGGTACTGCCAATAACCAATTACATATCACCATCACCAGGTGTTTCCTCTTTTTTGCGGGGGGGGGGGGGGGGGGGGGGGGGGGGGGGAGAGGGAGAGGTGAGTCCAAATGCATCATACAATTATTATGGACCACTCCACAGGTGAATTGAATAAATCACCAGGAAACAGTAACATCATTATATAATTTTATAATTTATACAATTATAAATTGTAATTATAACACTTAAATTACAATCATGTAATTATATAACTTCAGGAATGAGACATAACCAGCTGTTTTAAAGGCTCCTACAGTAAACATATTTTTTTTATTTTTACTATTGTAGGATGGAGCTTCACCTCTCTGGATATCTGCTCAAATGGGTCATTTTGAAGTCCTCTCAGAGCTTCTGTACCATAGAGCGACTATAGATGCCGCTAGAGAGGTATGTGTGTGATGTGTGCGTTAATATCAGTCGAAGGTGTAGCGTATGAAATGTGTGCCCCCTCATGTGATAACAGGACTCCCCAAGTATTTGTCTTTCTACCAGAGTGAAAAATATTTTGTAATTTTTTCAATTTTCACAAATTTTTTACTTTACAAAAGTAGAGCAGAATAGAATATTTAGTTTAATGTTCCTTTATATAGTTAAGCACTTACTGTACAATACAAACAATTACAGATTTTGACTTTCTTTCAAATTCGTCTATAAGGGGCTAATCAACGGTCTAGCGTGCGTTACTCACAGGATTAATGCACGATCAGGGGATAATGCAAGCGATGCACGAGGGCGGAGCCCGAGTGCATCCAGCGATAGCATTATCACCGGAGTGCATAAATCATGTGAGTAACGCACGCTAGACAGTTGATTAACCCTGTTCATTCATACACTACCATTTGTGTGGAGGAAAAATCATAAAACAAAACATTTTTGGTTACATATAACCAAAGATTTATTAAAGTGATGCCCCGTAATTTTACCGTGCGTTACTCACAGGATTAACCACGGTCAGCTGACCTGAATGGACCAATAGGATTTAGGAATCTTTACTAAGTATGAATGAACATTCCTTTAACTATAGTCTTGAAGATGGAAGGTTTAAAAAAATATGATGGATCTTGTAAACAATTTTCTACTTCTGAGATAAATGTCATCAGAGAATGTGCATACCAGGAATCACCAAGAATTTCCTGGACCTGCCACGACATTTATTAAGTGGATACACTCCTTTAAGATAAATAACAATATATTTGGTGGTTTTCTACACTAATCTAAGTGTACATTGTGATATTAACTCAATTGTTGTCACTTTTGATTGTTATTTAAGGATGGGGTAACCCCTCTGTTCAAAGCTTCGCATAAGGGCCATGTAGAATGCGTTCGAGAACTTTTAAAGTGCGGTGCAAATACAGGACTAATGGCGGTAAGTAGTAGGTACTACAGATAGTTTCTAAGTTAGTTAAGTTAGTTTCTGCTGATTTGAGATGATTTAATTGTCTGGTCTATCAACACTATCATTGAAGTTGCCCAAAAGTTTATTTGCATTAAAGATTATGTAAACATATATTGAATTATATATTAATCATCTTGAACAGCAGACTTATATTTCTTAGTTTTACTTAAGATAATAATAAGCATCATGGAAACAAGTAGCAATTGAATAAAACATAAGAAACTGTTGTTATGAACACTGTAACCCCGATGTGTCAAAAGGAATTGATTAAAATGCACATTATGAGAAAACAACATCATGAAATTAAACAATATTATGAGGCCAAACAACATGATGAAATTAAATAACATGATGAGACAAAACTACTTTATGAAAATATCAATCTTATTTAGTGCTGCATGTTTTTTCTATTTTTTTTTGGCATGTAGAATGGTGAGAGTGCCCTGCATGCTGCGGCTCTACATGGCCACTTGACGATTGTCAACAAACTCGTGCAATCCGGAGCGGATGTCAATTTAAAAAATAAGGTAAGTTTCTGGATTGCAAAGAACTTTGATATGGTGAAAGTGACAGGCGCGTAGCCAAGGGGGGGGGGGCGAAAGGGGCAGCCGCTCCCCCCTTGAGCATATTTTTAAAATTTTTTTTTAATGTTTTTATGATATCGCCAGTAATTTCAAAAGAGAAAATGCTAAGATGCAACTTACAAGGCCTGGGAAGTGCCATTTCCAGCGATCTGGGAATTTTCTTGTACGCTTCGCGCCAACCATGGTGGTGCTACGCTTAGATAGTATGCAATGCCGTATCTACGGCTCTAAAAAATTTTCTACATTTTCGCCCCTCCCTTGGCAAATACCTGGCTACGCGCCTGGAAATTGACCAAAATTATGTTTACTGAAAGTGGTATTTTCCCTTCCTTCTGATTTTATTTTTTTATATTTTTTTCCCTGTTTTTTGGTCATTGATGGGTGTTTATGGAAAATTTGTGGGAAGGAAAACCCCTCAATTGAGTTTTAAACAAAATTTTGATTAAAAATGTGCACTTAAGCCTTAGACGCTGATGATCAACTTATCATTGGATGTTTGGGCTGGAAAGAAGGCTCAGTTGCTTATCCCGACAAATAAAACTGAAGCACTATTAACTACGATGTTTTGTAGGGGTCACAGGCTATGTAACTTGTTTTGCATTGATTCCAAATTAGGAGTTAAAATGTTGAATTGGAAGCCACCCGACATGTAAGTTGTAATCCATAAGCCCTTGCGGGTTTCTCCCACATTTGTGGACGCTTAAGCATCGTAAAAAGAACTGCTGATTATTACTATTATTATCTGAATAGAAAGTGGGTAGGGGAGATGGGAGGGGGGGCTGGAGGAAGCATGTACAGAGGGAAATTGGTCATCTTTCTAGTGATCCTATACCTATTGCATATTTACAAAAAATATCAAAAGAATGTGATTTGTATTTTATTATGGTATTAGCAGAGCTATAACTATTCACATTTTTTCCGACACCTGTCTATACATATGACTCAAAACATTGGTCGACTAGATGCATGAGATCATAAGTGAAACATTCTTTCATGTACCACAGTTGGACATTTACTTCCAACACCACAAGCAACTTCTACCCCCGCCCCCCACCTTCCCCAACTCCATACCATATCCCACATAAACCATGCAGAATGGCTGACATGAAATAATTATGTAAAGACATGTCACCATAAAGGTGTCTTATTTATGTGTTATTTTCAGGAAGGGGTTCGACCCATCGATCTTGCCCGAGATGCAGACTACACTCTCATCGTGGAGTTTCTCAAGACTTGTAACCCCGGCAACGAAGCACCTTGTCATACCAGCAGTACAGAAGATAACGTTATTCTTGATTTGGAGCACAGAGACCAGGTTGAAACAAATTGTTAATGGTGATGTGAGTTTAGACATATCCTACAATCCAGTGAAGTATGAAACAGAAACAAACATGATACATTGTACAACTTTTGCTGATTTTTGCTATCTGAAGTTTTAAGCTTAAATCTGACGTCAGTATCTCTCTCAGTTATCACTGAGCACGGAAGAAGACCCACTTTTGCCATTTTTGACAATTCCAGAAACCTCTTCGAACCTTCTATTCGCAAGTTTTCAGATCATTTTGGGGTTTATGCAGCATGCCAGGATGTATGCATATTCATAACCCATGACCTTTGTGCTATGGTTCACTCATTGATGACTCATCCTGGAATCGGTCCTCGAAAACAGTAAAATAAAGTGAAGTGTCCAATTTCTAGCAGAATGTGTGTGTTTAAAAGTGGTCAGTGGCAAAGTTTGACCTTTGTACTGTCATATTTACATATTATCAAAAGTGTGAAAGATTTTGCTGGCTTTTTTTTTGACTAGTTGATCATGTGTGAGTGAAGTGATGCCTTAGTAATAATCCTATGCAAAATGTATCCTACTCTTCCTTGCAAATGTTTGCTTTTGTCGATGAAACAAGCTTTCAATATGTAGAACACCTGTGAGGAAACATACATTCCAGGTGAACTTAAAACCAATTTACAGAGTCATTTCATTTCCAAAATAAGATCTCTACCAAAAGTGGGTGTAAGTTTTTTCCTTGAAGAGGTTATAAGGTAATGTGTGAACTTGTGCATAAAAAGCTGAGTGTATCAAAACAACTCTGCATGATTTCACAAAAACTAGATTTATATCAAAGTAGTTTCATGAAATGGAATGGACTATTTGAGCAATCAATTGAGCCCTCATTCCTGAAATAAATTGGAAAACAAAATTGACCAATTTCTAAATAAGTTAGGCAGTAAATTAATTACCATAAAACTGCTCAGCTTATAAGAACCCAGGTCTTAATTTGAAAAAAAATTGCCAGATAATTTCTGCTGAAATCAACAATTATAGTCTTAGCTGTTTGACCAAGAAATTAGACCCTCTTAGACAACTTGATATTAAAATCAGTCTTCGATAATCATCCAGATAAGGATTTTATAGTCTCAGATATGTTATTTTCTCAATAATAGTTGTATTTCCTTTGTTTTTTCATTGTTCGGTTGTTTGTTTTTCTAGCATATTTGTTTGTCTTAGGTTTCATTGAGATAGCTTGATAGTTCCTATTTAGCATGAATTCATATGCAGCTTATAAAGTGTCATATTTCCTCTCCTATACTGTACAATTTTTAGATATTAGGTCAAAAATTTAAAACATTAAAATGATCTAATAAATTTATCAATCAAACTGTCAGTAGACCTCAGTGGAAAACATCTCAGCATCATATTTACAAAGCTATATGACGACATAATAACTGTATCTTTTCTAATATCCTCTTTCTCTTCATTCTTTGAAAAAAAAAAGAAGCTTCACTTATTATAAGCCAACTCTCTGGATATGCAATGAAGCCTGTATTCTGTTCATATGCAAATATGCATATGGAAACTTAATATGCAAATAGAATCAACACCGATCAAAGATCCCTCACGATAAATATGTAACTTTCTAGATTTCATTTTCTATCAAAGTCTAGAAAATTTGTCCAGTCTGATGACTCACTAACATCTAGTAAAGAAATATATCATTTATTGTGTTATCACCTCACATACTATTCTTCAGTGTGTTAGGCTTAACAGTCACTATACTCTTTCATTTCTATGCATATATTGTAGCATATATGTATACCACCTTGTCTATTTGCATATTCAAAGCTGAGGAAGAAAAAAATATAAATAATGTTTTACTGAAGGGGGTACCTTTTTCCATAATAAAGGTTCTTCTGTATACCATTCCATTCCTTTTAAGTTTTTAAATACATAAAATTAAACATAAATTAATTATCGATTGGATGTGAAGTGTAGGCTACAGGATGGCTTTTAGATCATGGATTAATGTCTCTAGATTCCATTCCAAAGATAAAATGTAGAATCAGGCTGCTGATTTGTTATTAATTCTATGATTGACCTTGTTGGTCGTCTCCGGGGCGACCTGGACTATTTCCTAAAGTTTTCTAAATGGCTAAATTTTTATTTTCTGCTTTAAGTTATATTAAAATGTCTTAAATAATTGAAATGTTTAACCAAGTGGTTTAACTATTAAATTAAACTGATGAAAAAAAGGGAAAGTAGGTTTTGTTTGTTCAAAGAAGAATTTGTAATTTTCCATGCCAGAGAAAAATTCTTGCTAACTGTGAAAACTGTTAGTCTTGCCCTTAACCTTTCCCTAACTTTTAACAGACTGCTAGAAAATCAGTTGAATTCCTAGCAATTATTTAAGCTTGAATTGAATAGATTTCTTACTGTAAAATTCTGTGTTTAATATAAATGTAACCATTTTAATTTCTGGCACTCTCTTATAAAGTTTTTTTCAATA
This sequence comes from Apostichopus parvimensis, assembly GCA_000934455.1. Lineage (NCBI taxonomy): Eukaryota > Metazoa > Echinodermata > Holothuroidea > Aspidochirotida > Stichopodidae > Apostichopus > Apostichopus parvimensis. Next base: position 6,757 of record KN888714.1, on the reverse strand, counting down.
GGATATATATATATATAAGCGCTTCTTTTGTACTACTTCGGCAAACAACTGAAATCTAATATTGCAATTATTCAATTGAAATATATATTTTTAATATACAGTAATGTAATCCACCCCTTGGTTGTTTATCTTTCTCTTTAGTATAGTCTTTACAATTACTTCCTAAAAATGTATTTTTGACAGATTTATTTTTAATCTAGTGTCTTTTAAAACTTCTAAATTATAATTAAGTGCTTCCTAGCCAAAATCTAGTATCTTCTGCAGTCACCAAATTCTTTGAAGTATAATAATAAAAACAATACCTAGTTTCTTTGTTAGATAGAGTTATATAATTGTATTCGTTTAGTACTCATTTAATTGCCTTCGAATTATTTAAAAATTTTGTTTTTTTAGTCTGCATTCTATTTGTTATAATTATGCAAATATATCCACGTTTTTTGCCATTTTGCTTTAATTTAATTCATAAATTCCATTTTGCTCAGTTATAAACTTGATCTTTTCTTGATATTCTTATGGCTAATGTTTTAATTTTCATGAGCTTTTAACGTAGCAGCCATCATGGAACGGATATGTGTCTTCATCTCTGTATGCAATATCATGTATCCGTAATGGGTTACACACTTTGCACCTTAATGAGTTGAATAAAAACTATTCTAATTTGCATAATACGTCCCAAATAACGATGCGGAACGTTCTGTTGTGATGCAAATAGCTTGAATGTGAATTTGATGAAAAAATTCCATAGTTCCATTTTTCAGAAAAAATGTGATTTCAGTTTGTAAAAGCTTGCAAACATGTTTTCCATGAAAAAAATATTTTCAGAAGAAAATAACATATTCACTTCCTACGAAGGAAGTTGTATGTTTACAGTAGTATACCTAACTCTAAATAAGTTTAATAAAGATGTTGTTGTACTAATTTTTAACAAAAACAATGACAGCCTTTTGATAATTGAAACAGTACAGTTAGACATAGTGGTTTGCAATGTTGTTGTTAAAAGCTATGCATAATCATATCAACCATTATCAAGTACGAATGTCACAGAATCCTCCACGCATATTGAAATAATTCTTTTATTTATTCGAAACTGCTTGTAACTTTTAGTTTGAGTACGGAACGATACCTATTCTGTGAATGCATATTAAAGACGTGACAGAAGATAATCTTGATTTTGTTCTTTATTGTGTCTTTTGGTAAGAATTTATGTAGAAGAGACAAAGGACAACAATGTAACTATTATCATTGCTTTTCAAATTGCCTTTAAAAAATTCAATACCATTGCCTTTAATAAACCCCCTCAGATTGAAGTATATTTAGCTAAGTGGAATGATGATGCATTGCATTTCTGTATTAACCCGACTTAAACTTATGTATGTCCAATAGCATTAACTGTGATCATCATGTACAACCATCATTATCTATCATTACTGAGTATCTGTGATTTTATGTACATGCTGACAGAAAAAAAATATATACAATACAAAAAAAATGTGAATGACTTTTCAGTTGAACATAATAACTTCATTAATTATTCAAGCTAAAATTTCTGGGTATTTTTCAAAATAATCCATGGTATCAAACAAACAGTTGAAGTATGCCATAAATTTTCAGAAACTTCTAACATAAGGTGACCAGACATCCCTGATCAAGCCTGTCACCGGTTTCATGTGCTATCACCATATTAAAAGAGTCTACAGAAATATCCCCGGATTTCTTGTACCATCCCTGGAGTATCCACAAAGTTTACAAAGGCTGTGTCATTTCAATTAATCTTGGCCTCCTGTTCGTAGAGACAGCCTGAATCTAGGCTAAGCTGTGATTGTTTACAACTAAAAATGATGATTTGGTCTTAGTAGGCTGAATCAAAGTCTATTGAGAACCCCTGCTCTATAGCAATACAAAACATGTGGTTGCCATATTTGCATAATTCAATAGGTATTGTCCATAATTTTCTCAGGTACAAAAGCCTGGTTCCACCATGGTCCGTTCATTGCAGTAAGGGCCTTATAAGTATACCCAGGATTGACTTTGGCCTAACAAAATATTGTCATTCATTTACTCAGGTTCAAAAGCCAGGCCAACTTGTTCCATCATGCCCCAGACATGGCAGTAAGTGTTCTCAGTATCTCAGGGTGACTTTGGCCTTACAAAATATTGTCATTCAGTTTTCTCTGGTTCAAAAGCCAGGCCAACTGGTTCCATCATGGCGCAGACATGGCATAGTAAGGGTTATAAGTAACCCAGGGTGACTTCTTATCCTTATCCTCCTTTGATAGAAACAGAGATTTGTAAACGTTGCTCTTCTTTGCGTCAAATTCTGGCTTGCGTTCCCCCTGAGCGTCCCTTTTGGCGGCCACAGGTTGCGGACCCTTTGAGGCAGACGGGCCTTGCTGATGCTGTTCTACCTTCTTGGAAGATTTCTGAAATTTTGCTTGCAGTGACTTGCTCTCCACTGATTCAGAATGCTTGTCAACTCCATCAACGACCTTCTCGTCCAGTTTTCGCTTCTGAGATTTCTTCGTTTTCTGCAAAATGCGAAACGGAAGAAACTTAAACTGATGAAATCAAAGAGCAACCGTTTCATCAACAAAGTGTAGAGTGTAGACCAAATTAAGATGTATCTATAATGAAATTTATATCTAGACGGGAATTTCAAGTTTTGTCGTTGTGGTTGATGTGGTGATGATGTTATTGATGTTATTGTGGTTGATGTTGTCATTGCTGTATGTGAGCATTGTCACCATGCTCCACAAAACATTTATTTTCAATGAACATCTTTGCGCTTCTCGTTCTGTTCTTGACGAAAGGCGGGGTTGAGCAAAGGATTTTTGGCCCAAAATGGCTTTGAGAACACATGGGTCAATCAAATTATTACCCCAATATTTCTGTGTACCACAGGTTGATAGAGATGGATACAGAATGAGGAGGATGAGGATAGGGGGGGTGGGAGGGAGAGGAGAACAGTGATGGGGTGTGGACATCATTAGTGGTACCTACTTTCTCAGCCTTTGCCTTGGCTCTCTTGTCTAACATCTTGTTTCTCAGTAGACTGATGTCTGACTCCGTACCATTGATGACAATCTCATCACCGGGGATGTAAGGTCGCCCACACTGCAAGTGAATAAAAGATACCTGTCAGTGATCACATTTCACGAAAAGGAAACGACAATCATCAACTAGAGAAGACCTTTATTAAATTAATTGTAATTCTTCATTGCCACTCTCAACAGCATCTATCTCTTACTGTTCAATGTTATCTTTTGTTTCAATTGGCAATAAATCAAGTCCCTGTCCAAATGGAGATGTTTTCAACTGATCTCTTCAAAATTATATTTAAATCCATTCACCATAGCAACAGAGCATGCCCACAATGTATTTGACCTCTGACCTCTCTTACCTTATGACACACATCTGATTTGACTTCCTTGATAGCCTTCTCAGATACAACACACCCACACGTCCACAGGAAACAGAACCTGCAAAGAAACACCATTAACCATCATCATGAAAACCTTGTAAAGTGCATTACTCATGTCGTACCTGTAGTGTTTTAGCATCTTGTCATAGATGCGTGCACCCTCTATTTTGCCAGTTTTATGGAAGACAAATATGATTTTACAAGAGAAAAAGTTTAAATTTATGTGTCAGCATAAGTAGACTGTCTTACTGTCCCAGACAGACAGGCATTCAAAAGAAACTGCTTCAACATCCACATTGTTCATTGAGCTATACTATATAGAGCACAGACTAGCCCTGTCCTGTGATACCGGGGTGAACTATGTAGACTGTCTGTGTCACTGTCTTACGGTCCCAGACAGACATTTAAAAGAAAATGCTTCAACGTCCACATTGTTCCTTGAGCTATACTATATAGAGCACAGACAAGCCCTGTCCTGTGCATCATGTGAAGTTTTCATAACCCCATGGCATTGATGTGGCCAACTAAACATAATCATATCCGGAGTAACGAGTAAGGAATCTGCTAAAATACTTGCAGAGCAGTTTTCATCATGCCAGAAATTTAGTCACTTTGGAAGATACCTCTGTCAACAAGACATGCACGCCGCTGAGATGTTCTCATAAGATATGATACCGGGGTGAACTAGAAGATTTCAAGGACCAGGGGCCACTCCCTGTGAAAAGTGGCCCCTGGTTCATGTGGTTGTCAGTGAAACCAGGGTCCACTTAAGCACAGTTAAACGCCACCAAAGACTGTCACTAAACAGTTAAACATTAAAGTAACTGTTAGACGTGGATGTCATCAACCCTTCAGCAACTACCCTCATTGGTGCAAGTGTGAAGGAACCCAGTAAAATGTTAGCAACAATTACCCTTGAATTTTGACAAGCTGACACAGTGGAATCTACTACTGGGATGAAAAACAACATGACCGACATCCAGAATCGCAAGGTTTTCATAATGGAGCATGTCTGAGTTATATGGGTATTACATACTATCCAGTCACTGCAGACATGTGTGTCCCTGACTTTGTCGTTTACCACACACAACCAAATATTCCAATGCCTTATGGGTAATGCCGGAAATTTTAATTGCCTAAGGTTCAAGAAGACTTACGAAAAAGTCACTCCACCAACTTTCACTTTGATTAAAATTTTATTGATATTTTATTCAATTTTTTATAAACAAAACAGCATATTTTTTTCTAAAACAAACGGACAACTTTGAGGTTTTTCACGATACTGGGAGCATGTGACCCCCCCCCCCCAGTTCCGTGCTCCATAGCCCCTGTCCTCCTACCTGTATCTTCCACTCATTTCAAGGCCAGTAACCGGACAGATGTAAGAAGATGCTTGATTATCACTGTATGCATCACCTTTATCATTACTTGGACCTCTGTAAGCAGGATTATCTGTCAGTTTCAGCTCCTTAAAGTCCTACAAGAGGTAAAGGAAAAATGAGAGTGCTCAAAACCTTTCAATGAAAGAACAATTAGTTAGTGATTACAAAACTGCTCGATTGGTACATAGTTTATATCATTTTTTTATGTCAGAGAATAAATCAAACAACTGTAAAATGACTTCAAAAGTTCATAAATGGGGCAGAATATTTCTGCTATTATTTTTTCAGACATGGCAGAAACTGAAAATGACGAAGATATATCTGTATTTTACATCGTAATACAAATCATTTGATTTAATGTTGGATTGTGTCATACATGAAATCAATATCTATATGTTGCAATGCAAAATGACATTGAAATAAAAGTGTTTTTAGAAGCAATCAGAGTTGGTGGACAGTTAGCAATTGAAGTAGGGACACAATACTGTTGTGCTATAACTTGTGAAGTTTTGAACCAATCATAGTGACAAAGATGTTGACAACAATACAGTAGTCTGCACATAAGGGCATGTCCCCCCTATCCTTCCCCCTTCCTGTGCCCCAGCCGGGCTAATGAACCTGCCTTTATTTGCTACAATTGCTCAAACGGATCAACGACAACTTCCTATGAGTTTCTGACCTTTTACATTAAATGTTGATGACCAAGACATTTTCAGAGCCGAATGTGTCAGATAATGAGAAATAGTTTTGAAGGAACACATACATTTCTCATTGTTCGTTTATTCGTGATTGGGTATTATCTGAATTTTTTATCACAAATATTGTTAGGGTTAAACCTTCTACTCTCTAAGGAGGGGTATACATCGTACATAATTTACATGTATGAGTGGTTCTGTTTTCATGAATATGCAACAAAGTAGAGCGAGTATGACGATATAAAATTTATTATAAATTTAAAAATTTGAAGTTATGTAGCGTAGAGTAGATATAACAGTACATAAATGTTTACATTTTATACTATTTACCTTTAAACTTCTTATGTGCTGGGCTGATTCGCAGCTTCCTTTGTCTAATAGAAATTCTAACACCGACTCTTTGTTGTACAACCTGCCAAAAATAAAAAAAAACAAGAGATCATTCAGTTATCATGAATTTAAGTAATTATATATTTATTTTGCTTTTTAATTTTCAATAAATATTGATTTTAAGGGAAATCAATCAGTATGAGCAATGAGGTTCCTTCATTATGATATTGATTATGAGAGTGAAATTTAGAATAATCAAGGGATTCACATGGAATAAAATAACAAATATTGTCTTATCTAAGAATGATTTTAAAAAGTAGCATTTTAATGGAAACACATTGGAAAACCATGTGAAAACTTGATAATTGGTACACACGTCAGACACTTTTGATATATCCTACCACCAGGGACGCCACCCTACCACCTCCTCTCCCCCATTAGGCTTATCTTACCTTCCTAATTCACATGAGACTATCGGTGGTCTCAACTTTTGCTGTGTGATTGCACAATGAAGCCATCTTGCTATTCTCTCCACGTGACGTTCTGCCTGAAGACATCAAAATGATTACAAAGAGCTACATTAAATCAAGCTTTAAAGGCTTCCACATACCACTGAAATGAAGCATATGAATGGAATATTGAGTCTGTAATTCAAAGGATAGAAATGTTTCTAAGTGGTCTACCCAAGACTGGCAAAAGTCAAGGCTTACATTGCCAAGACTATATAATTTAAATGCTTTTAGTCTGACATTAACAAGTGGCCTACTTTAGTGGCTAACTAGTAAGGGTTTGAAACTGCTGTTAGTTCCAACAACTCTTCTTTTATTATAAAGCTATGTAACGTGTCCTACACCACTATTTCGTTTGTATTAGCTAGCCTAGGCTATAGCGGAGGCCTAGTAGTATTGCTAATTTCGGAACACTGCGAATTT
>KN888713.1:5292-18515 GCA_000934455.1 Apostichopus parvimensis | reverse complement strand
GGTGGTGTCTAACACTTCTGTTACACCTCATTCGAAACTAGGTCAGATTACCGGCATGAGACGTTTCTTTGTGCGCGAATCTTCACACCCTTTAATGGCAGAAATAAACGAAACATGAGAGACACTGACAGCTCCCTGCAGTGTTAATGAACACAAAGAGGTTGCAATCAGTGGCAGGGTTACACAGAGTGAATATAGTATCGATACTAAATAGGTAACAAAACATTTACTTTCGTAACGTTCGCCAGGGGAAATAACGAAATAAGAGTTTGATGGTATGGGACTGTTTAGTATTTTAAGTCACAGAATATATATATATATATATCAGGCCTCGACAAATATTTTTAAAACTACTCGCCAACTGGCGACCGAGGCTAAAATTCTACTCGCCAAAACGTTAAATTTACTCGCCATTTTTTATCACTAATTGTTTGTGTCATATAAACATATGTAGTATGGCCTAACTTAGGCTATCTCCGTATATGTTATTATTTTACAGCAAACACGGTCTATTCAACTTGTGGTTCGTCTAAAGTGTTTAAAACAGATACATATGAAAAAAAATGAAACGGTGAAACATTTTAAGCATAGTTTAGGACCTGCTTTGTAAAAAGTGACCACAAATAAACAATGAAATGGCTGACCATCTGTAACTTTCACTGGACATGACATCAGACTACTGTATCAGTGTATGTGTTAGAATCGTTAACAAGTTAAGATAACGCTTGGTACTGTACTGACAAATATTATCATCGATGATTAATGAGTGTCAGACTTACTGCTTTCATTGGTCAGGTCTCGAGAATTATAAATGTTTTATGACAAACAACTAATTCAATAAACTTCCTGTTGTTCATTTCGAGATATGAAATGTTATTTCGGTAAAATTATGATTTCATGTTTGAGTTCCCTTGAAAGTTCAGTTCGTATCACTACACTTCGCAAGAAGTCCCCGCATCTGAAAAATCTCCGTGTTGTAACAGTGCACTTGATAATGCTACTGTGATGTGTAACATTAGGCAATAGGCCTTTCTTGATTGGCTCACATGTTAATAGTAAGCCTAACGTAAAAAGGCAGTGAGCGAATAAGCCACTCGCCAAAATGTCGAGCGTGATGCATTTTTTGCTGGCCAGTCGCAATATTCAAGTCGCCATTGGCGAGTTGGCGACCATATTTGTCAAGGCCTTATATATATATACATATACACAGACTCCTAAAATCAATCCGTTCCACACTTTCCTATAGCACGCAGATATACACTCACACAAAAGCTCACTCACCCACTTCCTGACATTTCTGATGTGGGGTGAGGGTAAAATATCTCATCTCATCATGTAGGGAGATGAGATAATACTAACATGGACATATAGAAGATAAAATTGGTTTTTATTTTTATTGGTTATTTTGGTCTTTAAACATATTTAAAGAAATTAGCTGTACTTGGAACAGACCCTTTAGGGAATTATACAAAATGTCTTTCTTTAAATATTATGTAACTTTGTTTAAATTTAAGAAATATCAAAACATGTGATCAGATTTGTTTAACCTTTAATTGACGATAGGGTTTGTCCCGAAGCTTAAATGCAAATTAGGCATAAATCCTAACAAGACTATTTCTATTGAAAGTGGATTTTTGTCTATCTAATACGAGGTGTCCTTAGTAGTTACTGGTCTTAATAAGGATAAAATAATACCTTACTACACTGATCCTATGACTATACAATACACTGATGGACAATATGTTAAATAAATGAATTACATAGTTTTTACACAGTTTCAAAAATAAAAAAGAAACATACAACACATCACGTAAATGCAAAAAATGTTAAAATATCTACAAAATATTACATCAAGGTGGTCGGCAGTCTCATCTTTAGCATCCTAATGTATGATAATAGTTTCAAGGTGATATGTAAGTTTTACAACCAAAGTCATTTGATGTATGTCAATGTCAAAAGTTGAGGAAGGAAGAGTTAAATGTCCTATTGTCTTCCAAGATTTATTTTTGGGATTTTTTTTAAGCAACAACTCTTTCAATGGTTTTACAATTTTGAATATAGACTATATTCCACTGAGCCTCAGGAATAATTTTATTTGGTATCACATAATAAAACCTAAATGGTTGACAAACTAGTGCAAATTTGTTGCAACATATTGAGAACTGAATTAGACAAGTACATCAACCCTAATCATCCATATATATATATAAATATGTATATATATATATATATATATATATATATATATATATATACTCAAGAAAGAAAGTTCTGATTGAAAACACAGCAGCATTAGCCATCACCAGATTTACAACTAAATAACAATCCCTGGCTGCTCTGCTCCCAGAGCTTTGATACAGGACATAGAGTCTACACTGAATCACTGTCGAACCATACCATTGCCCACTGTTTTCCAGTAATTCCTATTTAGAGACAAGTGGTTAGAGCTCAGTGGTTAACGCCGGTGCCTTCCAATCATAAGGTCCCCAGTTCCAGTCACTCCAAGATTAATGTATGTCGTCCAGTTACAGAGTTGTTGACAATTGACAATTCAAAATCATGGACGTTAAATATGAATGTAAGAGACTGACTTCAGTCAGCTTGCAGCTTTGATAAGCCAATGAGGCTTCTTCGCGAGTTCCTGCTTGCAGGAGGATCTAAAATACATACATACATACACAGATATTGTAAGTATTAAACATACATTGACATGCATAATCCTCATATACATTATATGGATTTCAATGCCAACCTGTCTCTTCTTGAATATTTTCCTCCAATTCTCAACTGGACATGTACCCAATCCTACATGGACGACACAGAAGCTACCGACTATGCATAGAGATTTAAACACAAATGTTTCATCCATTACAAGAACACACTATTTCTACACGATAACAGCTCAAAAGTACACCAGCATTGCATGTGGTAATTGCAATCAAACAACAGCTGCCTTTTCTTCTCAAGCTTGCAAAGGTAAACAACAATTAATAAGGATCTTGAAAATACCATGTTTGTTTCCAAACAGCTGGTTTGTTGGTCTGAAATGTAGTAAATTGCAAACGTTATTTCAGGCGCAGAGAAGGAAGCTCTGTAATTACTACGATAAATAAACATAAGTTTATTTAAACATTTTCCGGACTATTTTCCAGAAAGTTGTGATCACCACATTTTCAAACCGAGCCAGGGTGTAGTCACGATCACGTATCCCGTAGCGACGAGTATTGTGATCATTGTCACAGCTAATGAATATTCAAAACTATCTCCCTGGAAGGACTCTGTGAATGGGTAGAATAGCCCTCTCAAACAGGAGTCTTGTTTGCACAAGGCAGGGTTGTAATCCTTGTAATAGCTGCAAAAGAAAAAAATGGAATGTCTATTGCTTTGTTTCATTAGAGAAGGAACAGGAGAAGGGGTAGTGAAGGGGGAGCGAAGGAGAGGGGAAGGGGAAGGGGAGGGGAATTTAATGATTGCAAACATATCATTTTTGCATCTGAATTCTATTTTCAAACATGCATACCAATCGTTTGCATATTCCCTGACAACCAAAGGCGTGAGTGCAAACAAGATAGGTAATTTTTTCAAGTCTTTCTTTCTAGAGAGAGATTCAATATATAATATCCCAACATAGACATTGTTGACCCTGCAGTGAAAAATACATAATCTATGCATTGAAAGACCACTTCCAGACACAGGGATATTCAGGTGGCTAAAGTTCAATGTTAACTAAAACTTCTGGAAATTCGCTGCATCTTTAGGTAAAAACTACATTACTATATAGTATTTCATCTGGTGGAGAATTTTAACATTTTTTGAAAATTTGGCAAATTTTAAGAATGCATCTAACAACAGCAGAGTTAGTGATTGTCATCACGGCAAAGACAAATACGAACAAATTCAGATTTCGTTGTCGTGGATACGGAAAAGTGTCTGGGAAATCATTTTGAACGGAATCGTCACTTGCTATAAACGAATTTACTAGTTTTGGAGAAGAAGATCTCGGTCCGAACAATTGTGACCCTATTTCGCGTAACACTGGAAGAAGGTTCGGATAAAACTTGCCAAAAAAAGTACAAATTTTCCCTTTAAGACCTCTTTGAGGTTTAAGTACAAAAAACTCACAGGATCACAGATTCGGGTGGTATGGGTGGGACCTTAGTGAAGGTCACCGAGGAGGTCACCATGAAGGACTGAACATATTCCTCATCGACACCGGTGGTGGTGTTTGTGCTCTGACACCGCACTGCGTTAGCACCCATACAGTTCATTTTCAGGACGGAGGATGTGTAGCTGTCAAAATAATCACAAAAAAATAATGAGTCTTTGAGATTGTTGGTCATAAATGAAGAGAAATTTTGAGATTGTATTTTGGGTCGGGTAGGAACCGTGCATCATCATTCCAAAGCAAGCCATGCTACGCTTTCATAGTATTGGATTACCCTCAGCCTAAAGAGGTGATGAACTTTAGTTTTCTTCGTTCTTGGCATAATTTTCGAGGACTTATTTTGTCAGCATAAAGTTTCCATGGTCCAATACTCAATGGGAGAGGCACATTTTTGTTTAACAATCAAAGTATGTTGCCTACTAGATTATAGTGGTTTTCAATGCAAAACACAATGTCAAATTTTTAATACTGTTGACGATAATTTTAAAAAATTGGATGGCAGCATTTTCAAGATCAAATGCTGCTTTTTCCATCTCCAAGATGACTAAGATGTTACATCACGAAAAGGTAACGACAGAACAAGATACCAATCCAGTTTTGCTTTCTCTTTGGATCTGGTAAATTTTGAAATTTGGAGTCTCATGATCAACATGTTGTAACAACTTTACCAAACTTTCCTGGTGCTGGCTTAATACTTATGATTGGAATCAATTAAGCTAAAACATTCTCTTAACCCCTTTACATTCTAAATGCCTAATTTTAGCCGTTTAAATTTTTGGCTTCTCTGCAAATAAATAGAGCAACCTCCCTTGATGAACGTTCACCTGATTTTCGCCGAGACGATTTCTTGAATCATGAAGCCGTTATACTCTCCCGCATCTGTAATGAGGACTTCCAGGTTGACTCCAGTCGGTACATCAAAGCATATCCCATTGAGTTGATCCAATATCTGCGGGGGTGTGGGATCTTGTACAAACGTCTGGTTGGGATATTCAGCGGTCAGAGGGGACTCTGTGGTTACAGAAGTCCCGGTAGGCTGAATTGGACCAGAGTCATCGACATTTTCATCATCCTCCCTGTAGGACATTCAAGGAATTAAATCAGTGTATTATTGCCAAGAAAATATATTTAATAAATATTCTATGAAATATTAAATTCTGTGATCCTGCTTAACAAATTGAAAAGCTTACAACAAAAAAAGCTTAAGGCAGTCTTCTTCAAGCCATGGGTTAACAATGTTTGTTCAATCTAGACTACTTATCTGACATTGTGTCAGACGTCAAGTGCAACCCCCAAAAAAATGTTTTTCTCATACATCAATTCTTCGATAATGCATTATCGCATCGTTGCCTACTAACTTATCATCTCGTTTTGGCCAATGGCTTATCAATCACTTTCAACTTTCTACATAGAGCTCAAACATTAGTAGTAACTGGTTTAAGTTCCACATGAGTCGAAAATTTCATGTCTCTAAATTTACTTTTATAATATCTCTTTCATCCTTTACAAAACCAATAAAATTTCTAAAGTTGTCCATATGAGCTACAGACCGAAAACAATCTTAACACTTGACGACAGAAAAGTACAGTCGCAGCGACATAAATACTGGTAACTCACGCAATAATGGCGGCCCAGCTACTTTCTTGGAGAATGTCTGCAACTCCTGTTTTACCGATCACGTCTGCGGCTACAAAGGTCCTCAGATTCTCTTTCATGTACTTTCTTAGCTCTGTACAGTTGGAGAGATCCGATAATGACAACCGGAGAAAACAGCCGGACAGCGTGTTCTCTCCAAAATAAATCTCCTGCGAGGTTGCTTCCGAGCAAAGACCGTTGGAGCCTGCAAGATGGATGTTGAAAAATTCAAACCAAAATTGACTTTTAACAGCAAAAAGTTACCTTCAAATGAGCAAATAAATCCCTAGGGTCACTGGTTTTGAATCTTACACTATCTGAAAAAAATCTCTTTTTTCTTTTCAGGTCTATAGTTTCCCCGCCATGTTTATCTGTTATTCACATACATGTAGGAGGATGTAAGCAATAACTTTAACAACCATCGAGCTAACTGTTAAAATGAGGGTAACTGTAAATTATAGCTCCTTTTTGTGTTGGGTTAAAGCTCTGTGGCACTTTGACAAAGCTATGTAATATTCAAACATAATTGAATAGCTCCCCAATCTGGCTAAGAGATTTAGGTAAAACTTGGCAAATCCTTCCCTTAATTATTTACAAGTTTCATTGTACCTGGTGCAATTCCAGGAGACTACAGTAACCGATTATATTTCCTGGTGCACAGTCCTGCCATTATCAAACAAACTTGGTATGGTAAAGCCATCTATATATGCAATTCACTTAAATGTGGAAGCATATTCACTTAAATACTAAACATACTTTCATCTGTACAAAACCATGCTTTCTTCCATAGTTTATACAGGGTATTTTCATCTGACTTCTGTTCCCTTACTGTAGGTATCTAAAAAATACTCTTAAATGTGGATGAGTATTTGATTGAATGCTAACAGATACTTTCATAAAGGTTAAACCATACTTTCATCCATAGTTACAGGGTATTATCATGACTTCTGTTCCCTTACAGTAGGTATAAGAAAAACTCTTAAATGTGGATGAGCATTCACTTGAATACTAAACATACTTTAATTTATACTCACCATGTATTGACCTTTGCATTCTGCTCCTCTCACTGAGGTTATCTATACAATACACTTAATATGGCTGAGCTTTCACTTGCATACTTAAACATACTTTAATTTATACTAACCTTGTATTGTCATATGAACTCTGTTCCCATCACTGAGGTTATCAATACAATACACTTAATATGGATGAGCATTCACTTGAATACTAAACATACTTTCATCCATACTCACCATGTATTGTCCTTTGAATTCTGCTCCTCTCACTGAGGTTATCATTACAATACACTTAATATGAATGAGCATTCACTTGAATACTAAACATACTTTCATCCATACTCACCATGTATTGTCCTTTGAATTCTGCTCCTCTCAGTGAGGTTATCAATACAATACAATACACTTAATATTAATGAGCATTCATTTGAATGCTTAAACATACTTTCATCCATACTTACCAGGCATTATCATCTGAATTCTGTTCCCATCGCTGACATCCACGGTGGTGAAGACCGTATTGTCTTGTCTCGTCTCGTTACAGGAAAGATCTTGAGGGTCAGCCGTGCAGTTCACCGGTGGTGACGTTGTTGTCTCAACCATTTCGTAGACGGCGACACCGGACAACACCGGAGCACCGGTGTTATAACCCGGGTTTCCGGATCGCGTAGACTGAACTGGATCAGCCTCGTATAACCTGGTTACCCGATCGGAAACGACTGATGGCTGATATGTGAAAGTTGTGCGGAATCTCTGCGTGACTGACCTAACTTCCCTCTGTATGGTTTGATCATCTGTATCGGAGTCATTACCCACAGACGATGTCGTCATCATTGGTATAGGGGTATCGGTGACCGTGGAATTGTCACCATCGAGAGATGTCGACTGTCTCCCGTCGGTGACCGTCGTGTCTGGAGTCATGGTGGGTGAAGTGGCAGGAGGTGTGGTCAGCCCTGCTGGACTTGTAGTCAAGATCTGGGTGGTGGGTACAGGAGTTGTACCTTCCGTTGGACTAGCTGTAATAGGGGGGAAAGTTTCATCTGTTTCTAGAGACACCAGTACGTCATCGAAGTCTGTGACAAATTCGGTCGCCGTGATGGTAGAATTCGCGTCGACATCTCGGGGTGTGGCGGTACTACTCACGGGCACTGTGGTCGGCTCTGTCTCAGGGAAGGGTGGAGGCGTGATGAAAGTGGTGTCGTCGGTCGGTTCTGGTATAGACGAGGTCTCAGGAAGCGGTACGGAACCGAGCAGAATGGTGACCTCCACGGAAACAACTGCACTACCACGCCAGAAGAGTTGGTAGTCAACATCCAGTACCACGTTGTCGCAATCCTTGGTGTCGTCGTTCAACGTGGGTGTCGGCGGCACGGTGAAGCCGTCGTCCCATTCACACCTGGTCGAGGTACCGTCCTCCTCTCCTCCATCCTCCATGCTGCCTGCCTCCTTGAATAACTCTGTCTGCGTGGCATTCGGCAAGGACTCTGACTGAGATCTGAGATACGACTCAACGCCCCGACCTAGACAGAGATAACTCACGCTCGTGCCCGCGATGGACGCTTGCCCGTACCCCGCAATCACTCGCGGGACCGCTGGACAGGGCGGAAAGGAGGTGGCAGACGGTTGCAGGTACCACCGGGCGCTGAATGGGGTGTAATCAGCGCAGCTGGAAGGTTCCAACAGCTTGGTGCATTCGCTGTAACCGTTCTCTTGGAACTTGACTAGGGCCGAGTGATGACAATCGCCGCGGAGGGCAACCACGGGTAGGGTGAGGTACCCTCGGAGATTCCCATCGTACATCAGCTCGACGGGATACCCGTGGCGGTAACCGACAGAGCCGAAGCTTTCGTCAAAATCCAGTTCACGGGAGGACATATCCTCAAAGCTGGTGGTCGTCGGTAGGACGGTCTGCGATTTGAACGAATTGAACGAGGAGATGTCCTTCAGGCTGACGATGGTGTTGTAATAGAGACCCAGATGGGGACTGTTGGATACCTGAACGCAGAGAAAAGGCCACCAGTCCGATCGATAGAGGGACGCGGAATCGCAGAGGTAGTCGGGTAGGGCCGAAAAGTCACCACCTTCGACCCCCTCCGTGCATGTGAATAGGCTTATGTCCACTTCAGAGCAATCCTGGAATATGATAAATAGAAAAACATTTTTTTTTCTTTCTTAAAGCTGTCTTACCTGATAAAGTAGAAACAAAGGATAAAAAATTAGCATTTTTTTTTTCATTACTTCCATATGAGAGTTCCTTTAAGGAAAGTGCAATAACCAGTACAAATCTTATTATTATCAAAATATATAATAATATTGTTTAAATTAACGCAAATACTGCAGCCTTTTCAAAGAATAAGCCACATACACAGCATTACTTGTCGGCTTAAATCATGCCTTTGAGTAGTGATATGTAACTTAACTGTTACGAAAAACAAAAACAAAACATACTTTTTTCATAAATGTGAATTCTTTTGCAAAGAATACGCAACTTTTTACAAACAAATCCTGAACAATTCACCTACAAGGGTTTGCTTAGACCACGGTTAAATTGGGTTAGTTTTTTTTTACAAATGGAAGGTACATTCTATAACAACCCACTTTTTAAATCCTCTAGAATGCCACATCGTGTAGTTTTTGCTTGAAATATGAACCAAAAAAATTTACGTTTCCATAATTCCACTATATTGCATATCATTTCTTGTTTCAGTTCGAAAATTCAAGAAAAATTTGTAGGTATTCAAAAAAGAAAATCAGAGTTTATACTTGAGTGACTTGCATGAGATCAATAGTTATGTAACAGACGTATCTGGACAACAAATTCATCAGCTTCTGTCACCTCTCAATCAAAATGAAATCAGTTAACTTGGTTTCTTTGGTTCAATGGCTGCAAACTTGTGATCAAATATAAATTACTCTGTGGGTATGTTTCTCATAAAGAAACCAACAATTAATATAAGTAAATGAAGACTGGAGAACTCCCAGTCAGTTTTTCATCATTCATTAACTGATATAATTATATATAAAAAGCCAATTTTTCTCATGAAATCCCTTCCCTGCCGCTTTCTGGGTTATATGGAATGAAACAGGGATATTGGACCCTGGTTACACGAATTGCAAGGTACTGTGGCTATTGACTGGCGCCCCCAGCAATGAAATGGCTATATAGGGATCACAACCAACTAATGAGTGGACAGCTCAGTTGGTAAAGCACTGGGCTTGTAATCCAGAGGTAACTGGTTCAAATCCCATTCCAGCCATAAACATCTTTGCTCTTGTCAATGAAAACATTGTAACCCTGTTGCATCTCTTCAGTTATTTCATCTCCCTTGTTCTATCTAATTTTAATCTATTCATTGTTGATTGTTCCAATGAGTTCTGTCCATCTGTCTAGTGTTTACCTGTCCTAAATTTGTTTCACTTCACTTTTGCCTTCGAAGAAGATCCTGCTAGGATCGAAACGTCAGGACCTCTAACTTATACACCTTTTTAAAAAAAAAAGGCATTTAAAAGACACCAATGTGGATTGTTTCATGACATCTATTCTTCCATATTCCTTTGAAATCAATCAATCAATCAATCAATCTATCAATCAATCAAACGGTGACTCCTGCTATTAAGTATTCAGGTTCTTTAGTGCATGAGAAGTAATCGTAAGGATAGGTAAAACTAAGATAGACGTTTATTGGCTTCGTATGAACGATCTCTCTTACCATATCACAGCAACAGTCAGTATCACATTTGCTCTCATACAGATCGCAAGGACAAGGTGAGACTTCTACGTATGCTGGGTTTAATAGCTCTGTCTCCTGAAGTCCCAAGAAAGCGCCTGCAAAAGATATGTTGCCATAGCGATGAAGCAATACATTATCCCGTCAGTCATAATAATGACAATAATAAATTACATTTATATAGCGCTTAATACATCGTTTCAAAGCACTTTACAAAGTAGGAAAAGAGACAAAGGAAACCAAGGTAAAAAAGAAACTAGGAATGAAACAGAAATGTTTTAAGTTGTCTCTTGAAAATACAAAGGGAGGTAGAGTTACGAACGTGAAATGGGAGTTCGTTCCAAAGAGAAGGCGCAGCGACAGAAAAGGCACGATCGCCGTAACGAGTGCGGGTACGTACGTGGACCAGGAGTTAATTGCAAATGCGCATGATAGGAAGAGCAAAGATAACACTATAATTAATAACCTTCTCAAAAAGGTTCAGGGATGGGGGGGAGGGGTGAAGGAGGTGAGAGGGACCCTAGAGGCGAGTGTGCAGAGATATATAAATTACTACTATAAATAGCAGTGTATAAGAACACAAGATATATGTAAATGGACATATGTAAAACATGCTAAAGGTGTAATCACTGTATTCCTTGATACAATCAAATTGATACGTTTTAGGACCGAAAAACATTTCATCAGGAGACCCTGTATCACGCCTGTAATGGACGTCAAATTGAAGAACGTTTGGAAAGACTGTTATGGAAACATTACATTTATGCATAAATCTAAACCAGCTTTTATGGTTTGATCTAATTCTGACAACTGTTATCGTTAACATATTTATTAAACTACGATTCTTCCCTTAAATACATCGTGACTTGCAATGTAAAGATCACCAGTACATATGGTAAAGGTCCTACCTGGAATGGCCGAAGCATTCAAAGTACGAACAGGTTCGACCTCGGACAGGATGACCAGCGCATCGGAGGCGTTGGTGTACTTTGGACTCGAGTTGACATCGTACGCAGCGCAACATGTGAGCACCAGGGCGCCCTTGTGGGAACCGTAGAGGGATTTTAGCTGGGCATGAACTACCTTGAACACTTCACCCTCCTAAAGAAATGAACAATTTGATACAAAATTCTGCATTTTAAATGAAGGAATGAATGGATGGATGAATACATGAATGAATGAAACGATGAGTGAATGAGTGAGTGGGTGAGTGGGTGAGTGAGTAAGTGAATGTAAGAATGAGTGAGAGAATGAGTGAATGAGTGAGTGGGTGAGTGGGTGAGTGAGTGAGTGAATGTAAGAATGAGTGAGTGAGTGAAAAAAAGAGTGAATGAATGAGTGAATGAATGAAAAAGTGAATGAATGACTGAATGAATGAAAGAGTGAATGAATGAATGGATGGGTGAATTGATGAATAGATGAATGAATCGATGAATAAACGAACGAACTAACAAACGAACGAATGAATAAAAAGATACTTTCAATAAAAAGAACACAGATTATGTTAAACAATACTACAGGGAAACCTTTATACAGCCTTTTGAGCATTGTTAATAATTTCTGGCATTTTTATCAATCTTATTCAGTTTCAGTCAAAATATGTTAGCAAATGATCACAGCAAGGCATACATATTTCATCAAAGGAACTTTAATTAACAAGTACACAATGAATGTCATTCAATCTAAGAATTTCATTGCCCAGACCTTTCAACATATACTGTATAAATTTTTGGTGATATGAAAAAGCAAATCGGAAATTTAAGAACCTTTGCTTCAATTTTTTTTAAATGGAAGTTGATTACTCCAGCTAACAAAACTGAATTATTATGAAATTTTAGAATGAAATATGGTCAATTTGTGTTCTACCAAAATAAAATTAAAAAACTGCTTTAAGATGGGGCCATACTTTTGCACAAGCATAAGATGCCCATAACACTGATTCTCTTGGGCAAATTGCATCAGGTTAGGAGTACTGATACGCAATCAATTTCTAACACTTGCTGATCAAAATCTGTCCTTCTAATTTATCGTTTGGGGTCAAAAATATAAAGAACGAAAGAAGGAAAAACAAATAACAGTAAATTGACTTTTGATGCATTGTTGGACAAACCTGAAAGACAAATTCTGAAGTGAGGAGTGTCCAGGGAGATATCTGTGTTACATTGGGAGCATCAGACACCGGACTCGACTCAGTTGTAGGACAAGTTGAATTAGCGTCCGTCGGGCACGGTGCTGTTGTCAGAGAAATACCAGGAAAATGATAACTAAAACACATTTATTAGCTGGGATGAGTTATATCAGGATATTGGTGAGTGCAGACTCATCTTGCATAAACTTAAAAAGGCTTGATTCACAAGATGATCAAAGTTGCCAAAAAGTTATTGCATTTGAGAATCCTCAAAAATTAAGACCAGTCCTAAGAAGGAAGTTGTATCAAATTATCTATCTTGTTCTTTTCTTATTACTCCATACCACAAATGATGAAATTAAAAAGAGTTTCAGCACTCTACACGTTACTTTATGACTTTGCTAAAAGAGACTCCACCAATAACTGTGTCTGACTCGTCAGAGCTATGCATTTGCCATACTTATTTGCTGGGTGTGTGAATCTCATATGATAAGAAAAATTTAAGCCTATCCATTATCTTTCCCCTTTCGAAAGTCATAATTTCCTGTCAG
>KN888712.1:3093-39160 GCA_000934455.1 Apostichopus parvimensis | reverse complement strand
CATTGACTATCAATATTGTATTGTATATGAGTATTGAGGATATCCCATCCGCTGTGCTAGAGGACTATGCACAGCTAGTGAAAGCAAACAGTATATAAGGTAATCATTGCAAGGTTTCTTTGTGTTAGCGGTAACTCTTGCTGCTACTGCATTGACTATCATTCTGGATCATTGGTTCTAAAGTAGAGGAGGAGAGTACTGGGGGGGGGGGTGCAGGGGGGCACAAAAGGTGTGCAAGGATAAGATCAATTGTTATTTAAGTTATAAAACATTGAAAATGTGCCCAAAAATGTGAAATTTATTTACTTGATAGTATTGGAACCTAGCTTTAGCTTTAGCTAGTTTTTTGGCTAGCGTTAAAGAAGACATCTTGAGCAACGTTGTGGTCTGACTGATCAAATCTTTCCCATCATTGACATCAATACAACTGCCTCCATGCTTGTCTCACACTCAATTGGTCAATATAAGTGCAGGCCTTGTTCCAGGTGGCCACACAGCTTGCCATAGAGTTTCCTTCGATACCTTCTGGAGCTGTATTTTATGGTTTACTTACAGTCGATCAGCAAGAATTTCCATGCAAATTTTGTTTGCAATGAAAAAGTAATCAGTAACCAAAACCAAAATAAATTATCCTTGCAGATGTGTTCTGCCATCTTTTGCGTAAATATAATCTGATTAGGAATGCCTAGTAGTTACACTCAGGTGACCCACTCCCCCCCCCCCCTGGTTCCAAAGAAAATCCCATGAATCAGGTGTTTCACCCCAAGATTCACTTAGAAACATTGTGTACAGATAAAGGTCCAGGATGGTTTCATTAAGTAGAGATAAGTATTTGAGCAGTAACAGGGTGTCGTATTCTACTGCAACAAGTTAATTATTATCAAATTTTGGCAAGAGTCATTCTGGGAATAATTTAAGAGTCCACGTTTTGATTAGCAGTTTTTTACGGCTACGAATTTTGTCCCTCTCATAATGTACTATGTGGGTTCTTGTGTATAAAATCTGCTATCTTTACACTGGTACAGCAACTTGACTATTTTATGTAGCATTTTGCAATGCTGGATAACTCAAAGGCATTGAAGTCTCGCCCCAAACCGCTTGCGGCCATCTGAAAAAGTTAACTTTCCGTTGCTTGCAAGTGATGTTTTGTTTGTGTCGCTACAAATTGCAGACCATACAGTAATGAAACGTGATACCTTGTTATCTTCAGCTGGACCTGAGCTGTGGGTATTGACCGCAGCTGTATGTACTGACTGTACACTAGTGTCTAATTACCAATGGTAGCAAGCTGTGTGTGTATTTTCTGGGATCGATGGTGGTGTCTAACACTTCTGTTACACCTCATTCGAAACTAGGTCAGATTACCGCATTAGAGGTTTCTTTTTGCGCGAGTCTTCACACCCTTTAATCCCTGGTCATAACCTTGTATCCACATGCCAACTGTTCTGACTTTTTTCAGAGAATGCAAAATCGTTCATTATTATCATCATCGTGGTTTTGATTATTCAGCTCAGTGTTTATTTTGTTCTCCTTTGTTTTTTTTCTCTTTGAAGGTTGCAAAATTAATAATGTCGGGGTGGTCTATACCCCATGGGCCAACCTGAAGAAGACCGGAGACATGGCAGTAGGACAAGTCGGCTTTCATAGACATAAAGAGGTCAGTTCATCGAGTAGCAATTAGACTAGTTCATCTTGGGAGGATGTGAACACTTAGATCAATATCTTTCCCCTTACTCAGCATATCTCAAGAATAGAATTTATCTCTCAAGAATATAATTTATCTCTCAAGGGAACAACTTATATCTTTACATATATATATACATATATATATATGTAACATACACACACTACAACACTTGTAACCTGTACGGGGATGGTAGCAGACATAGACAAATGACAGTAGCTAATATGCACAATTACAACACCAGCACCCATTTGGGCGATGGTAACTAGTATACCATGTCATATTTATTGAATGAAGGGTATGTATCGAACCATCACCCTACTGAGTGTGCAGGTAAACCTTAATGGTATTGGTTCTTATGATACCATGTTCGTAACTTATTTCTACTGGTAAATGGATTGGCAGCTCCAGATTGTGTGCTGTGTAAACAATGTTTGCAAAATTTGTTATAAACCAGCTTGTCATTTCTTAGTTCAAAACATGACAGTTTTTGAGTGCCTGCTCAATCAAACCTTAGTCAATTTCACATGTAGTGAGGGTCAAGGTTTTGTCTAAACTACCATACATACTTAGCATATCATTTTAATCTCACTCTGCTCTTTAGCCTGTTGGTTTCTATCTTCTACCCATCCCTTGTGTACTAATCCTCTTACATAAATCTCTTTTGTGTTCACCCTGCTCATCAACCTATCTGTATTCTGTGTGTGTATTTGTCCCTTCTGTTACTGTAACTTGTCATTCAGCCTCTGAAGCTGATCCTGCTAGGAATCTAAACGTCAGGCCCTCTTACTTTTACACTTAATTTTAATCTCATGCAGCAAAAGAATGGTGAATGCAGTTTCAAGTGCTGTAATGTTCTACATAAATGTAATGGTAATATGTTCAAAGTGTATTTTTACGGTTACGACTGACAGGTGAGGACGATCAAAGTAGAAAAGAAGGTCGGTGATATAGTAAACAGACTGAACAAGACGAAAGAAGTCAGAGAGGTCGATATGAAGGAGGAGAGAGAGAAGAGAGACAGACGAGAAAGAGAAGACCAGAAGAAAGTCAAGAAGGAAGAAAAAAAGCAGGAAAAGCTAGCCATGAAACAGAAACAAGAACAGGACGAACTCAGGTAAAAGAAGTCGACGATGTCTTAGAGATCAAACGTGTGTGGTGTGACGATGTTAACCCAGTCTGGTTACGTTGATTGAAGTGTAAAAAACAGGATGGCGTTGTGGTCAAGTGGTTAAGGCAGTGGACTTGTGATCTAAGGATTACAGGGTCGAGCCCTGGCCAGATCATTGCGTTGTGTCCTTGGGCAAGGCACTTTATCTCCACTGCTTCTCTTCACCCAGGTGTATAAATGGGGACTTGCAAGGTGACTTGTAAATATAGTTGCGTGCGCCGGTTTGTGGCTGCACCCTATTGGAAGTCCCCCAGGGGACACGTGACTGTGGTGCCCCAGGAGAGATTGTTTGAATTGTGCACACTTTGTTGTGTAGGTGTGACAAGTTACCAATGACCAGGGTTAAGTACAGCGCGGCGAGACTTTATTGTAAGTTGCGCTATATAAGAACTGTTATTTAATTAATTAATTAAACAACTACAGTATGGCAAATTGGTAGCACATGAAACCTTTGTATAATTTCTGATTATATATTGAGTGTGCCATGATTCATAGAGCTCATCATTGCAGTACCAGATATTGTAATTCACAAGCATGAGCACAGTAGGTATTGGTAAGGAAAGGATCGCAGATCTAACCGTGGGTGATGCCCTGACGAGTTTATAATGAGATAGGTAACGAGTCTCACAACTCTGACGTTACGCGATTGTTAGTGTCGGTACATTCACCACTTGTTGCCTCTGCGAGATAAGCCTCTTACAGCACAATTACTGTGTATCTCACAAAATATGTGTTTTAGCGATATATCACATTTTTATGATACTTTAAAATCCTGTTATGTTAAACACCTCCTCAAGGTCAAAACGGGGCACTGGGGGCATGTGCCCCCCTCCCCAATTTTTTCCAAAATAGCAAATGTGCCCTACTGGCGAATAAAATGTGCCCCTTTGATGAAGAACTGTCTTTTGGATATCTTAAGCCTTTGTTAATTTTAATATTTTATTTTAATTCTTCACATGCACCATAATAGTATTGATAGCATACAAACACATCATATATTTTTAAGTGATACGGCCGGTGAGTCCAGTTTATAGCATAACAAGTGGTGGTTGTGGAATAAGAAAGTGCCCCTCTGATGTTGTGCCCCCCCCCCCACTCTTTGGAAGCTTCCTACACCCCTGCTTGAAACATGCAATGTTTTATGTCATAATTTCTACATCCTTGTGCAAGTGTTCATGGTTGCAAAGTAACAAGTTGCCTTTGAGGATCTTAAATGTTACTTTTCCTTTAAAGGGTCTGTTTAGTGAAATGAAGACTGCTGGTTTCCTTAAACTTCAAAATCTTCAGCATTCCATTGACAGTTTAATAATAACCATTTGTATGTGTCACATTGTGACCACTGCGTCACACGCGCAACGATGGTTCATTTAAATTATTTTGAACCTTGATTGTCTTGTCACTCGATACTAAGAAATTACAATAAACACACGAGGCAAATAGTAAATTTCAGCCTTCTTGTTGACTACTATCAGACTATATATACAGGGTCAGTTACACACAATACAATTACACATAATACAGTTACAATTTAAACAAAAAAATATGAATTAAGTTAAGGTTGCTTCCATATGTTTCCGGAGTGAGTGATCCACACCGCGAGAGTACGCTATCTTCATTTCCATAGTTGTGAGCTTTGTCGTCTTTAAATTGAAGTTATTATTTTGTTTACCTTGATATGATCCAAGTCGCTTAAAGTGTATTTCCCGCGAGTTGAGTTGTATGAGTGTTCACCAAAATCGTCTGCTGACAAGTTCCATGCCAACACGTTTATTTCTCCCGGTACGCTGTTCAAATTACAATATTGAATACAGGCTTCCGAATCCACGGATAGTCACCTTCACGTCCCAGCCTCCGCTCCGGACTGCGCACCCTGAGTGACCCTCTCAGTACCCGGTACAAAACACCCTTCACAAATAGAATATAAGAAAACCACATTCTAAAATGGAGCCGGATATGATGCAATTAACCCCGATGTTTCAGAACTATCCACTGCATACTATAATTGTAAATTATGATTCATAAATCTTTAATAAATTAGCATCGCCGAAAATAAAATGGCGGATGCCAATGAACTTCTCAAACAAAACAAAATGGCGGCTCGCCTACACGACACGCCTTAATTGGCGGTAAATATTCATTCACAAATACCTTGACCAGTATCTTTAACAATTAACCATATCTAATATATCAAAGAATTGAAATACGAAACACCGTTTATGCCCTGCAAATGTTACCAGTGGGTCATTTGCATATCCATAAAATCTACTTAACATGACATAATTACAAACCTCAACCCCTACATACAAATAGCAAAGAATAAATACTTACAGAAAATGGTCGTCAATAAAACACATTTCCTGGCACCCTAACTATCCAGTTAACTTTATTGTTGAAAGGTTTCCTCAATTTTCCTCTTCGACAAGGCAAAATCACCCTAGCCAGATTCTTGGCCCTTGGAAATCGTACACAACCGTACCGCCTGAGTTCTGATGGTCAACTGCCGCCCAAAATCACCAATTCCTAAATCCACCCAAATTTTGGTGTTTGGAATGCTCAAAACCCGCTTTTCAGAGTTTAACCTTTTGTGTCCATGTACAGTCCCTTTAAGCCGGGGGTTGCTGACCGCCTCACTGACCACTCATAATAAGTACTTATACTTAACGACCATATACCGTGCGACATGCACAGTGAGCTACAACAGTACAAGAGAAAATAAATTACACCCCCTGACAGTATGGTACCAATGATTGCTTGACAATCTTTGTGTTATGATACCAATTCCAATACTTCTGTAACATGGTTTTATTATCAAATACTCTGACAAACTTCAGGATTTTAACCATAAAATTTCACAATATAAACATGCTGTTGGTCATATCTTGGCTTCGAAATCATCTTCAGCTAGTTTCCCTAAACGTTCTCGATCACATGATTTTACAATGGTTTCTTTAATTTCTTGCGTGTGTTTAATTTGACAGGAGTTATTCATCCTTCATGCAGTCGGACAACATGAAGAGCAACAGAGAGATGGACTCAGATGCTTCAGACGAGTTTATGTGACACATAGATCAGGTCTAGTCTTCCGACTCTTTGAGGTCAAAGTTCAAAGTCCACTCAGCCGGTACTGCTTCAAACTTATGTGCCACTCTGGATCTAAATGCACTAAATATCTCCTCACATCAGGATGGTTCTTCATTCCAGGTGGATGACCTCTTAACCCCGGGCCTTTCTTGCATCAGAGGGACCCTGAACCAGGAGAGACTCATGTCAGTGTAGCAGGCTCTTGAGGGAAAAGCATAGGTCCTTTCTGATGAGAAGACCAGCTGTGTGGGCGAATCAAGAAGCATATGAGAAGGGCTGGAGACGTAATAGTCAGGGGGCTGGTAGAAAGTGAAGAACAGCGTTTTGAGCAATTGTTTTGTTAATCCAAACTAGATTTGGTATTATGGTTATAAACTGAATCACGTCTGGTTATAAACTGACACGTCTGGTTATAGACTGAGGTAATCACATCTGGTTATAGACTGTGCTAATTGTGTCTTGTAATACACTGAGGTAATCATGTCTGGTTATAAACTGAGGTAATCGCGTCTGCTTATTAACTGAGATAATCGCGTCTGGTTATAAACTGAAGTAATCGGGTCAGGTTGTAAACTAAGGTAACCGTATCTGGTTTTAAACTGAGGTATTCAGGTTCGGTTATAAACTGAGTTAATCGCGTCTGCTTATAAACTGAAGTAATCGCATCTGGTTATAATTTGAAGTAATCACGTCTGGATAAAAACTTATACCAATGCTTGCTTTCTATTAATGTTTTATTCGAAGATGCTTTCTGAGCAATTTAAAAGAAATGCCTCAAAGGTATTATAAATTATGCTGTCTGAAAAGTCAATCTCAGATTTGAGCATCACACATGAAGCATGCAAAATGATTTGATCTTTTACCACTGGTTTGGTCACTTTGGCATTTAACAAAGACTAACCCAAAATATGGCCAAGAGGATCAACTCCTTCACCAGGACATTAATTTCATATTTTCCTTCGAAACAGACTTCATTTCGGAGACAGCTCTTTATAATTCTTTTGCATGCATCATCCATGTTTTAGGGAAGAAGGCTTCATCTGTTCAATGTTTAATATAACTGGAAGGAAGTTATGAGCACAGGAGCAACTTTTGGTTGATAACATTCCACAAAGTTAATCCTGTTCCTGTTGTACTTCATTCACTAGACCAATTAAATTCAGCAACATTCACCTCTGGTTTGCATTTCCTTTGTTTACCAGCTTTTAGCAGATACGAAGGTTTTGATGACATCAATAGTTACACTACGAATGAACGCAAATGAAAGTACCGGAACAGGAACGTATTAGTAGGAATGTACCCGTTGAATGTACCGGTTAGCCAAATCTTTTACCGGTTTGATAATGAGCAAACTTTTTCAAGGTAATAGCGCTTCTGCCAAAAGTGAAGGTTATCGTAGAAATTAAGGCCCGTGTGAAAATGATTCTTCAAGCCCCTGATGGCTGCTTTATGTAGATGGCGCATCAGGGTACCCATCAAGGAAGGAGACATGGTTTGTAGTAGCAGTCGCAAAAAGGTTGGGGAACCACTGAAGAGACTATTTAGTGACACATGCCATAACTGGTAAAGTTTTAAAGAAAAAATTTCTCTGGCATTTACTGACAGTTTTGGAAAATGATGTATTTGTATGGTATTTATAATTGAGTGAAAATTCTGGTATTTTCAAGTTTTAAGGTGACAATAACTTGAGTTTGGGAATTTTAATACCATCAAGCACTGCTGATTTCTTTCCTTGCTTCACTTTTACTAATATTTTTTAGAAATAATTTAGTTTAGAAATACTCTCAGAGAATTGGATAAACAACAAAATAATGATATAACAAAGCAGAGGAGGAGATTAACAAATTTAATTTTGAATTTTTCATATCTGAAAAGTGAAATTATATACAGTTATAGATTAAAATAATTACATCATGTTTGTTAGTAAAATCAACACATGCTTATTGCCTTACTTTCATCCTCATCAAAAATCACAGAGGCAGCTAATGGTATATCATATCTGAAGTCATTTTGATAATTAAAATTGATATCTCTCTGATTCTAACAACTGGATTATTTACACAAGAAATGCTGTTTGGAAGTTCCAACCCTCACATATAATGTGAAAGTGAAATGTAGACTCAACTTGAAATAGACTGTTCTAGGTAACAACTGGATCATTGAGACAATATTCCACTAATGAATCGAAGTGCAAAATCAAGAACTTGTGAAAAAGAAATCAGAGATGAGTTTTACAACAAAAGTTTGTATCAGGTAATTTACGAATTATGACATCTAAGTCACATATAACGTGACAAGTTAGAAATTCTGCTGTAAAATCAAGTGAGAAACTACTAAGTGAAAATAATAAGCTATAATTAGTAAAAATTAGGTGCATGGTTGAAATTAAATCAAAATAAGATGGCTGGAAACTACTGTACGACACACATGCCCAGTTAAAATCGCAAAAAAAGGTGAACTCACACAAACTGCAAGTTCAGCAGAAGGTAACTAATCGAACAAATAAATGTGCAAAAAGATTTGACCCCATAAAACTACATGTATCAAGAATTGACCATGAGAAATAGATACTGTGATGTCAAAATATCGGCATGAAGAAAGTATGAATGGAGAAAGTATGACATTCTGTTGTCAGTGTTGTGAATAATAGTCATCTTATGATATTTAAGCAATCACAGTCTGGTGGTTACCATACTACAGATTTATATAGGAACACAATGTACCATACCTACTAAAGATATTGTCACTTAATTAAAATTTAGTTCAATACGAACTCACATCAGGTTTAATGGCATTTTTAGGGGTACACTTTAGGGGTTTGAAAGAAAAACTTACAGACCATGTTAATATTGTGGGATATAAGTTTCTAAAAGTTGACTGGATTTAATGTAAATGACTAATCTGGAGTAATCTTTGCAAAGTTGGGGTCACAAACTATTACTGTGATTTTCTCAGGAAGACTTAGTTTAAAGTTTATCATTAACACACTGCATGTAAAGCAGCTTTATGTTGCTATTAACTGCTGCTACTAAAATCCCATGACAATTCATTTCATATTCTTGGCTACTCTAGTTTCATTTCAACAAAGAAAATGTTGAGCATTGAGCAAATTTCTGATGTGTTATTGTATTATAAAAGATCACACAACTGTTGGAATAACAAAGTCTGTTACTCTTGTTACTACAGTAGTCCATTTCTCCTGTGAAATCATTACAGCAACTACCCTGTACTCTCTAAACTGATGTTCACTAGGTGAATAAATGATGGGAATTATCTTGGTGTGATCAATAGGTAGTACAGTACCTACAATACTTCATAAGATTGGTAAACTTGTCAGGAAATAACCAACTCAATGATATAAAGTATTGTTTGTAACTGCCTATGGATATGGTATGTGTAAACAATGGTGACAAAACCACACAGCTGTTATAAAACAAAAGCAGTAACCAACTGTTACAGTAAAGCTTTGATACCTTCAAATTGTTAAGTACAACTTAACTCCAGTATAACTTTAAGCAACTTAATCATCTCTTGCCTCATAAACCTACTTTACCTGCACGGACACTTACACAAATCAAATTTGTCCAATAAAGATTATATTGTTCATTGAAATAAGTTAATTGAAATAAGTTATAACATACACACATGTGTAACCAACTACTGCAGGTCACAGTAGGCCAATCTGGATACTACCTCACAGAGTAGCATCTATCTGATAAAGCATATACAGTAGCAGCTCTTAGATACAAGAGCAGAGACACTGTATTTTTTATATACAGTACTGATTGCTTTTGCAGTGTCAAAGAATTAATGTACCAGTAGTGTGTATAACTAAATAAAATGTCATTCTTAATAGATACAGTATTCAAATTAGGGCTACCTGTTGCCACAGCACCTGAGTAATTTTCCTAACACTAATATCTCTGGTATTGAACACATATTGTACAGTACGAGCATTGACATTAGACTTGTGCTACTGTACATGTAAATACAGTATCTACTTTTCTCCCAAACTTTCAAATGATTTAAAATTCTGCCACCCACATCAGCAAAAATTAGCATTCCCAATTCCTAGTGCGAAGTTTTCGTTCGGAACAGGGCTCAAACATAGGTAGAAAAAAGTCAACTCGGCATTTGTCTGGCGCTAAACATAGCGCTACTATAGATAATTTCACTACAGATCCCATGAAGTTTTCTCCATGATAGTCAAAATATGGCAAAAGAATGGTTCCAGAGGTGCCCAAGATATCAATCTCTTAGAAGCTACTGTACATAAAGGGTGTGAAGACTCGCACAAAATGAAACATCTAATGCCGGTAATCTGACCAATTTTCAAATGAGGTGTAACAGAAGTGTTAGACACCACCATCGATCCCAGAAAATACACACACAGCTTGCTACCATTGGTAATTGGACACTAGTGTACAGTTAGTATATACAGCTGCGGTCAATACCCACAGCACAGTGTACAAACGATACAGCAATGGACATCTCAGGTCCAGCTAAAGAAAACAAGGTATCACGTTTCATTACTGTCTGCATTTTGTAGCGACGAGAAAAACTTCACTTGCAAGCAACAGAAAGTTAACTTTTTCACAGGGCAGCACACGGTTTGGGGCAAGTCTTCAATGCCTTTAACAACTTGGCTTCAGATCAGGAAACTGTACTCTATGTTCGAGCCCTGGTTCAGAACAGTTAATAACTTGCTGATTCTACAGTACTATCATGACAGAGAACTTTAAGTCCTGATGCAGCATACCACACTTTACTGGTAGATTTGACAAAATATGAAAACTTAATAAACTTCATGGGTATGTACAGTACCTTGTTAGCAAAATACTGGGGTACAACAAAATCACAATTATTATACGAAATAAATTAAAAGTCTAAACTCATTGCACAAGAAACAGACCGTTACCATCTCATTGGATCAATAGATTTAAACTAACGTATGACCAGTGGTACTGTGTTCTTCTGTGAGACAATGCAATTTCATGCAGCAACTTCAATGCTAATATAAAGCTTAGGCTTCTGCCGTTGAGAACCTTCTTCATACTGTTAGATTGGCAAGTTTTTATCACATCTCTCAGCTCTTGTCCACAGACTTTATGCACACAGTGATGTACACAGACCTGAATGTAGTTTCTTTGGCAAAACCGTTCTGTCAGTTAGTTTGCTTCCTCAACTCCCAATTTTCTTGACATCTCGGCCTAACTCTGTTTTTCTCTGCTGAACTATCTGGTGGGAAACTCGATCCAAAGAGGCGAGCTTAGTCCATCATCCTTTCTCTTAGATCCGTAGGAACTGCAGACACACCGCCAATGTCAGTTCACATGACGTACAAAGCCGTTTTTGCAATCTTGAAATTACATCCAGGGGCCGCCTTCAACATGTACAGTATGTGACATCAACAAAATGTATTTAAAAGTTTACAGACTAACCCTGAGATCAATATGAAACAAGTTTTGTTAACTTCTGACAGTCTAAATCTGTACTATAAAATCGTTTAGACTGTTCAGGTCATCTCCAGGTCATTCTCTGGTTCAGTATGAGATCATGCAGCAGTTGTAGAGAATCTTGTCCAGCTCAGTAATGTTGTATCATACCATAGTATCACATGTGATGTCAACAATGATGGTTAACTTATGTATACTGTATACTAAAGTTATAATTTCAAGTACAGTAGGAACATCACCGATTGTATGGTAAATAAAACACAGTCCAAACAATTCATAACATGACTTTGAACTGGTACAGTACAGTATTGCTCTGCTGTAGAATTGTCTTAAATGTCATCCTGTTCCTTTAAGAGTAAAATGTTTGGCGTGAGTTAATCTACGCTTTGGCTGGATTTGGATTCTGAATATTGTCTTATA
This sequence comes from Apostichopus parvimensis, assembly GCA_000934455.1. Classification (NCBI taxonomy): domain Eukaryota; kingdom Metazoa; phylum Echinodermata; class Holothuroidea; order Aspidochirotida; family Stichopodidae; genus Apostichopus; species Apostichopus parvimensis. The sequence continues at coordinate 27,348 of KN888712.1, read as the reverse complement.
GTTTCAAGTAGAACCACACAAATTTGATGAAAGATATATAGTATATTATCAAATGATTATTCTTAAGAAACCACTGAACCCAGTGAAGTGAATGAATGGAAATATCATTTGGCCATATCCATAATTATCAATGTTTTCTCCATCATAGCTTTCCATATACTGAAGGTAAAGAAGTACTGGCATTTCTTTCCAAAATATCCTAATTTCCAAATAAAACGTATAACATCTTGTGAGATGTTCAATTCAATGTCTATGGACCTTTGATCACAGCCTTCCAGTTAAATGTCATGTTCTGTTTTCTGCCAAACTCCTAGACTATGGTAACTGTACGTGTTGAGATCAGAGCTTAATCGCTTTTGGGTAAATTCTGACAAAGGCTGCTCTCGGTATGCCACTTTTTACTACAGTAGTACAGCTCAACAAATCAAACCATGTAAAGAGTATTTATTACTGAGCACTGGAAAATTCAAATCGAAAGGTATCAAAGGAATAGTTTTCACGATGCTGTTATTTTTTATTCCCAATCCACTGCTGTTCCGTACATAGGTAGTCATTCCTCTTGGTGACTGTACGACAGGAATAATTGACAAGATTTCACAAACTTTGAGCAAGTCTCTGTTTTTAGTTTTAGTGCACTAACACACTATTGCTAGGAACAAGACACTTGCATAAGAAATAAAATTTAAAATAAATTCTGTCATATACGCATCATCAAGTTTTCTTTTCCTCTCTTCCAAAATCAAAACAAATTCCTTTTTAGTCCTTCATTACTTTGAAATACTCAGCAACTCCAAAAACGTCTGTCTGTAGCCATGACTGAGATTAAGGCAACAGTTCTTTTGCATATTGTACCAAAGGTACTCGAGGCCTTTTCTGTATTGGCCTGAATTATTTTGTGATAAAATACTTGAACACCGGATCATCAAAGTTCAACATAGATTGATGTACTATGAGCACTGACTGATTTCAATCGAAAGGATGGAAAAAAAGGTCCTAAATTGCCTGGTTCAAAGTCATTTATTGTTGTTTTCTGCTCAGTGAAGTAGGCTACCAACAGTATGATTCTTGAAAGTGCTCTTACATTGTGCTGTCACTAGGCAATATTCACACTATGCTTGTTCCAGTTAATATATTGCATAATTGAGTGTGTTTACTGTTAGTTCTCCTCAGACTTATTTCGAGTAACTATTTGAGATTGGTGAATTTTTGTTATTTGTTACTGTTACATTACAATCTATAATTTTTGAAGTACTGTAGGCAAGCTTTACGCATGTTACTGTGCGACTAACAGTCCCTCTACAAAAGCTAGGCCGACATTGCCCATGAATCATGATATAGCCTTACACTAGTTACACCCTGAATTAATGTGGTGCTTGCCTAAGTTAGGTAAGGCTTAATGTTTTTACTCCTCCAAGATATATAATCATCATGCTGGGTTTGCATCACAAGTTCTGTCACATAAAATGAATGCACAGTTTGGATAGCAACTATAGCATATCAACGCCACTGCTATCACGAAAACTATGCTGCATATGGCGCACGGTTTCCGCTCCAACACGAAACTGGTTAAATAAAGCACAATAAACATTGTGTGGTTATGAAGAATCGCTGGGGTCAAGAGAGACTTCGGAAGCGGTATGAGAAGCACCGGAATAAGCCACTGTAAGCAATACATGATGGTTCTTGTTAGGTAGCTGTCACAAGCAAGACTAGGATTGATAAGTCTGATCCAAGTATTGTACTGTTGTTGCCAGTACATGTAGTACAGTATACAATATAAGCGAGGTCGTCCAGGGCTGTACTTCGCAACTCCTACACTTGCAAATAGCCTAAACTACACTTTAGATGAACATGTACGTAACGCTGTTGTACTGTGTTAAATGACTATGATACAGTCGTTTGGCTGTGCATGATTGTGATCACATGATATATAGTTAGTTTCTTCTTCAGCCGTTTCTTATATGACCGCAACCAATATAATGTGACTTGATAATGAACAGTTATTTGAGACTCGTGAAAAAAATTGACAAAGTAATTGTTACAAATAATAAATGACTTACAAACTGAGAAACCAAAAAGTTAAATTTTCTGGACGGAAAACAGTAAGAGAAAATCAAAGGAAGGTAAAGCAAATGCAGACATATAAGATCTTTTTTTTTTAGCATTTCACAAGTCAGAAAAATGTATACACATGTAGAACTATTAATTAATCATTTCAGGTAAACGATATTGCTGATGGAATTTAATACACCTTCCATTTTGCCGGAAAAATGGTGAATGTTTAAGTTATAAATATAAGGAATTCCCCATAGGCCTTATTATCTTAGTGATTCAAGTTAGCACATTTTAATAGGTGAATTTCCTGAAAACCTGCAGAACACCTACTGTATAAAACATTCCTAGCACCTATAACGTAGAAAGGATATTGTGGTGACGACTCACACACGTGATAAAGCGCCAGGTCGAAAGCTACCAAAGTACTAATTGTCAGTGGGCATGTTAATAGTGCCATCTCCAAGAACTTAAACTAAAACTCTGAAAATCACCGGTTGAAGATGTATAATTTTAGTAATGGTGCAAAATCTTCACCCCTTGAATTGCTTCTATCAGACAGTGTGTCCCGCTAAAATGACAAATTTCATACGTTTGGCGAGACATGTGTAAAATTCAGGCCTAAACCGTGAATATTTTCGACGTTTTATCAAGATAGCACATACCCATGTGATCGATAAAAAGGTAAAGTTTCATGTAACTGTTACCGTTTTCATGGGTAGTGGTATTATTATTATTATTAAACTTTTGATAGAAGGGTTAGCAAGAGTGCTAATAATTAATACCCCCCTAGGCCCTTAAAAGTAAAACGAGGGTATGCAAATAACAAAAGAACAACATATTAAAGGATCGAGGAAAACGTAGCAGAAAACAAACAGAAGTCAAATTAACAAATAAAATGAAGCGATGGGTTTTTAAAAGCTTAAGATGCAGCAAAAAGTAAAATAACGAGATGAATAAAAGGACATAGGAAGGAAAAGCAGAGACCGTGAAATGGATAAAAGACGTATATAGAAAGCATGAACAAAGAATTTTAAATATTCGAAGTTCAGAAAGATCTTTAGTTACAATCAATATAAAACTTGTAAAAATGCATGTATTTGGAGAGTGTTCAATGATTTGCTATTTTTTTTTTAAACTTTACGGTTATTCGTTCCATTCTTTGGCAGCTATAGATATGAAACTTTTTTTTTCTCCGTGTGGTGTTCAGTTCTAACCCATGGTAAATTCAATTTATTTTCGGTCGTGGATCTTAAAGGTATGCTGTATTGGCCCCAAATATGCTAGATATTCAAACATGGTCACCTTTGGGCAAAATTTTTAGACTGTTTTTATTACAACCTTCGAGGAAATTTCCCTCACTGGGACATTCAGTCATCTTATGTGTTATTGAAAATTGTCTGAGAACAATTTGGAGAGTAAAGACCTCCAGGAAAGTACTTTTTTGCAAACTTCTAGCAAGTATATATAGCATGATATAATTTGGGGTCTTAACATACTATAAGGATAAGCATATCCATTGTCAATAGCTTTCAATCCATTTATCAATAATCTTAATGAGGGCAGTTTCGCATGAAAGAATTCTCACTGAAACCAGACTGGGCAATTCGTAGAAATTAAGTTGTACTTTGTGAGATAGGTGTTTAAAGAGACATGTACGTGTTTTTCAAGGATTGTAGATAATACCGGTTGAAAGGATATGGGTCTAACGTTTGAGAATTTCTTTTGTAGATTGGAATAACTTTCGTTTTTTTCTATTCCTGTAGGAAATTCAAAACATCCGTAATACTGATGTTTAGAATATGAGTCAAGCTACCAGCGATCTCTTCGGCATGCAGAACATTTTAAAACAAAGGCACTGATTCCATCTTGACCTTCGGATACATACGGAATATTTATAGTATTCTACACCCTCTGGTGTTCAAGTTGGAAGATATACGTACGACTTAACATATACCAAATAACTTAAGGTGTTTCACACACACTGGCGGATCCAAGGGGGGGCCAATGGGGCCATGCCCCCCCCCCCAAAGGTGAGCCAAAAAGTTTTTCCGAACATCCGCTGAATCATATGAATGGAAATTAAAAAAATCGAGAGGAATAGCAGTGGTAGACTAGTCTAAACCTTTTCGTTTTCTGGTTTAACATTAAATGTATGAGCATGAGGATTTACAGTTTATCACCATTTTGCAGTTACAGGCTGGTTGTAAGAAATTTATAACCTATGAAAAATAAAATTTCTTGAGAAAGATGATCCCAACTTTGTTTTATAAATATTTTAGAAAATTACACCTGGGGAACATTTTTTTTAGAAGTAAATTAACATCACCATTGTACACTTTTGTCGCACCAAATTGCATCTGAGGGCATTCAGCAATAGAAAATTTTCTCCCCTTAGACCCCTCCCCTATATCACTCTAACGCCAATTTGGCCCCTCCCAAACAAAGGCCCTGGATCCGCCAGTGTTCACACATTGTCGTCATAGTACCGTGAAGCAATTTAGGGAACAAAAAAAGTTAAAGGCATTTACTATCTCAAGAGAGTCTGATATTCCTTTCTCATTCATAATGAACATGTTTATTCTTTAGTTTCGTATCATTCGACTGTGACATTTCTATACCGCCGCTGGCAGATCACTGATCAAGAAATTGTTGCATGCAATGCTCAAATTTGAAGTTGGTGGCGCTATAACATTTAAACCGAATACTTCAATGAAAGGGCAACGCACTGTTATCTAATCAGATTCGTCCGTGCTGAGACAACAGTGAAAAATGGCCGCCCTCATTGCCCGAAGATGCGCTCTTACAACAGTAAAAAGATGTCTTCTTAGAACTCCGGCAGCCACAATGGCTACGGGTAATGCTAATGTCTATGTTTTGTCCCAGTCTTTCTAAAAATCAGTCGCTGAGATTTGTGTACCTTGCCAAGAGTTTTTCTTCATATGATATTCAAGTGAGCGTACAAATTTCGTGGCATGACATTATGATGTGTATGTTAGGCTACAGAACCTAGCCCTAACCTCACCGTCTTTGCACGGGTACCGTTATTTTCCGCACACGTTACTTTCCGCTGAAACAAAACGGTGTTTTCCGCACACAAATTTGTCAGCGGAAAACAAACGTTTTTTTCAGCGGAAAGTACCGTTTTTTGGGGAGGAACAGAATGACTTACTGAAATGATTAGGCACATGGAAGGATTTAGGAGGTGGGAGAAGATAGGATTTGACTGGCAGGATAAAATGTAGCTTCGAGATTAGATTATTATTAGGATAGCTAAGGTTATAGCTTAGGCTGTAAGCACAAGTTTAATTTTATAATTTTATTGAAAATCAAAAAGATACCGCCTTTAACAACTTTTTTTTTAAACCATCATTACGCGGACCGCAGTTTTAATACTTTATTAGATACTCAATTCTTCATAACGCTGGCGTTCCTTTGCCCTTTTATCCGCCGACCGCCTCATACTTCTTTAATAATCCCTAATTACAAACACCCCAAGCCTCCTGTAAATTATAAGCAGCTTAACTTTTCTGACATGAACTCAGCCTAACCATCCTTTATCGACGTGCTTTGATACTTTCTCATGTTATTTTCATTATCCTGCCTGAATTTGGTATCCTTAAATTGAGGAAATATATAGTGTACAGGTAAGTGAAAAAAAAGTTGTTTTCCGGACAAGAATTTTTTCAGCGGAAAGTAATGTGCGGAAAGTAACGTGTGCGGAAAACAACTGAAACCTCTTTGCACTGATGCAAAGATGTAACTAGGTCTAACGTTAGGCACATTACAAGGACGGTTACAACTAAAGTTAGGTCTCCATCAAGTGAAGCTAGCGACGATTATTCTCGCAGTCAATGAGGAACAAACTACATTCACTTCAAATTTGTTACCTAAAATATAAACACAAAATAATGCTCTGAAATCTGAATGCAAATTAAGAGCCCCTAGGTCTAGGCCTAATGAGCCTAAGGCTAAATAAGTCATTAATAATGTTACTTAGTTTAGTAGAAGAAAAAAAAAGATCAGGCTGCACTTGCTGAACTCAGATTTAAACCTCACCAAGTATATCACTTTTGACCCATGTCTACTTTTTATGAACATGTGGAAATCCTCTGCTGTGGGTCTAGCCTACTTACAGATAAAGGCTGAGAGCACAAAAGTATTACCAAACTTGTAAACAAGTTGTAACCACAATATATTATGAGCTTTTCTGTTTAAAATCCAAGTCTTATTGACATAAGAGTCGTTTAAAGTTGAGAAGGTAAGCATCAAATCAGTAGTTCATGATTATTTGCCTCTGTGTTAAAAAAGAAAAAATCACAAAGGGAGCTTGTACAAACATTTTTCGTTTAAATGCCAAAACTGCTCCCAGTTCCCACCAAGTGTCCCCTAGGCCTAACTTAGGATTAGGTTAGGGTTAGGCTACAACAGACAAACACCAATTCGTTTAAATAAGTCGTTCCGATGATTCCCGTGTGCAATGCATTACAGGTGATATACCGATCGACGTGGCCCATAGCAACACACACAACAATATACGCGGCGATCGATGTTTGTGCTCTTCATTCGAGTGTATACACAAGTTTTATCATTTATCGTTCGTATTTTGATAGTTTACCGATACATTTGTTACCATGGATGACAATGATGGTGATAAAATGACTTATGATGATTTTTCAAGGTGGAAAATGAAGGAGTTAAAGAACTACCTTACAGACAGGGATATCCCAAGATCCCCCATACCGTCACATCATGCTATGCGCGGGGCAATTTGCGAACTCGCTTATTGAAAGAAAATGCATCACAGCAAAACTGTCTCTATTGCTTGATTGCAAATATTTCAGTGACTGGCTGGCAATTATTTGTTTGCCTACTTGTGACCATACTGTAGGTCTAGATTGGCCTAACCAGAGGTCTGAACTGTCTCTGATATATTTCAAATAATGTACAATGGATTTATTGTTGTCAGCAGCATGAGACTGAAAATGGATATATAATTTGGTCTAGCCTAGTTATTTCACAAACTTAATAAATTATTTTGGTCCTAACTCCCCATAATCTTTAGTTATTGAGAAGGAAATTACAAAGGTACTGCTAATTTAATTGTACAACCAAAATAGTTAGTGAAAGTGGTAAACCTGTGGGAAATTGGAGACAAAGTTATGAGCATTTACATGTGATATATCTGTCCCAGGAAGTAGTAACTTGCCACTCCCCACCCCCACCTCTCCTCCAAAGAAAAGAAACAGAAAGAAACTACTTCCATAAAGACAATTATTTTACAAGGCTAGTACATTCCTGCTTGGTGGAATTGATCATATCAATGTGACTGTGCCACCAAGCCTGACAGTTTCTGAAATAGGCAAACAATGTGTGATTGATTAATTTTTACTGTATACACAGCAGACACCATTTAATAATGGCTGGCTATTGTACAGTATTTTAATGAAATTTCCTGATGAACATTTTTACTATGTTTAATTTTTCTCTTGGATAGGTGGAGGAATCCCAGAGTACTACGAGCATGCAACAGGTGCAGAAAAAACTGAATTAGATTTGTTAAAGAAAGGAGAAAAGGTAATTAATTACTATAGAGGGTTGGGAGGTGAACCTGTACAAACTTACAACCTGGCCAAAATGATGTGTTCTCAGCCTACAAAAAAGTTATTGTAAAATATTTTGTTGGGACCATGTCCCTTCATGTGGAATCAGGTAGAATTTCACAGTTTGTTCACCTCTTGGTTAAAAAAGAAAGAAAGATGCCAGTGCATAGAAATTTACTTGCTAATATCAAAATCCGATTGGCATTGAGTTAATACAAACGTTGACTGCAGAACACATTGAAACTAGTAAAGAAACTTGCTTGAATCTTGATTCCATTATATTTCATTAGTTAACATGAAGAAGTGAGTCCAATGTAAGATAAATAAATGAGTCCAAAGAGCTGTAGCTCTATGTTTCTCTGCCAGGTGCTGTATGCTATACTATACGGTAAGATCGTCATGGTAGAACATTAACAACACATTGCTATTTCTACTGTTGGGGTGTTCCTTAATTACTATACTTTCATGCAACACTTGGTAAGCGTTTTGTTCCTGTCATCTGGGAATTGATAAAAGTTAATGGCAATGATTAGTTGAATGAAAGTGTAACCCAAAAGTGCTAAGGTTATATTAGGTAAAGAGTTGTAATGTTTCTTGTAGGGATCAAGAAGAACATGTATCCAATTTTTCATTGCAGTGCTGTTCAATAGTGAAGCAGGAGGGGATTATAAACGATGTAATGTCAAAGGTCACCTTGACCACTGTAGTTAGAAAAACCTGGATTGGTCAGCAACTTGATTGTACTGCAGCTGTTTAAAACACTCAGCAAGATTGCTATGACTAAGAGGTCCAAATCAGGAGGCAGAGGGGCTATTGGAGTCATAGCTAACCCCCTCCCTCCTCAGACTATGTGTCAAGATTTATATTACTGTACTTATCAATACAACCAATCTAACATGGATAAAACCAAAGAAACTCCCCCCCCCCCCAAAAAAAAAGAGTATCGCAAGCATACGTAATGTCGCATTTGTGCCCTGGTCTGGTCCCTGGGGGCAACTGCTTGACTGCTTGGTCACTCTGCTCTCACTGGTTCATGTGTTACCTGAGTGTACACTTCCAGATCCACTACAAAGGTTTTCTTCTGATCCCTGGGATGTCTGTAACTTTATTTCCTTGTTGAAGTGTCACCTACTGTAAGCAATTACAGAGGATTGCCAAGCGATTTGACATGTACGGTGATACAGTGAGCTTTTCCTATCATACAGAAACTTACTAGTTGTCCTCAGGAAGTTTGTAAGGACTGTTTCCGCTGATCAATGTGGCATCCAGTTCTCCCTGATAGGCGAACAACCCTTTAAAAATCAGTTGTGTGTGCGGATCATCGGAACCTTCAAAGCTGCTGCACAAAATTTAAACTTGAAATTATTCCCTGAATAGGTATTGGTACAAAAGTCCTGTTGTACAGTGTACCTATACACTTTAAATATATCTACATTTCAGTGGTCAACTTGATTTAGCATTCTACTTTAGCTAATGGTTTCTTTATTGTTATTTACTTTAATAGGATCCTTTCAACCTGGACCTTAAGAGGGTTCCCATTGGAACCAAAGAAAAGCCAATTGAAGTAACATCATCATTTACAAAGAGAATTATAGGATGTATCTGTAAGTATATTTACTCCTTCTCAATTCTGATTTTAAGATTTAGTCAAAAAGGAAGCGAGCTTGTCCATGGCTAAGGAAACCAGTAATATGAGGCACAGTCAGTCTTTATCATTTTTACTCTCAGCTTTGCCAGTCTGTCACAAATATTAAATATAATAATAATAATAATACAGCTTCAGCTTGTATGAACAACATCCTGAGTAGGTCTTTCAACAACCAGCTCTGTTCAAATGGGGTGCAAAGAATTCAATTGTTTAGCCCACATTGGCAGGATTTGCCCTTTGAGACACCTTTTGGGAGTGTCATTAAATGGAGATCATTGCAAATCATTGCAAATTATTGGCTGTTGCAGAATAAAATCTTAGATTAGTGAATATGACATTGAAAAATAAACAGTTGGCAATATCTTTATTAAATTCATGATTCCAAACCTCTTCCTCCCCAATCAACCTAGCGACACCCTTCTTCTTGCCTCTTGTTTACCAAATTAGGCTTTTTTCGCCAAATTTTTTACCAGGATGCCATTCTTGATATTGCGGGAAATGGCTCAAATCATTCTTCACGTTATCAACACCAGGTCGCTGTCCAGGTCATGGAAAGAAATCCAAGAATCTTATCAATAGTTGGGCTACCATGTTCACTCAAAAGATCTTTCACAGGTTTTATCAAAATTTGAAAATTGTTTCATTTGCAGGTCGGCACCACCAACACCTACCTTGGGATGTATATTTCTGCATTTTATAAAATAGTAATTTTTTTTTCCCCATCCTATTTCAGGTGAAGAAGAACAAACACACATCAACTGGATGTGGTTACATGAGGGCCGTACTCAGCGCTGTACCTGTGGCAGTTACTACCAACTAGTTAAGGTGGATCCTATACTAGGAGGCCACGGAGGGGGCCATTGAGTTCATTAGACGTTTAGATCTTTCCTGACCATCAGACCTCCCCATCGTGTTTGCTGTACAAAGAAAAAAAGAAAAGGGAAAAAAAAAAACTAGATGTTACTGGACATTATCGTCTGTATGAAATACACCAGGGTCGTCACCACTGGTCGATGGCACCTGGAAAAGGTTTTGATGTTTCAAATTGAGGTTGCTGTTCAACCATTAGAGATTTATATTTCAAATGTGAAGGAGAAAACAAAGATTTTAAGAAAGGAAGCTGAAAGCTTAATTTTATATGAATGGAACCGTCTACTAAAACATTTTCAGGCAATCACAAATGTTTATCGTTTTATTTATCCCCCCAAATCTCTACCACTTGTGGTATTACCTCTGAGGAAAATGTCACTGGATGCAAATATTGTAGGCATCTTCTTCATTTATGGTGTTGGAATATGACCAAACTTGTGTTATCTGTCAAAACATACCCTCTCAAACAACGTTCTCGGAATTAAAAATCAAGTTTAGTTCACTTGTTTAGATCACGTTATTCTCTTTACTAGATATAATATATAGTTGAGCTGATTCAAACAGATGCAACAACTGTACTTGAACCTCTTAGCTCAATCCACCTAATCTACTCTTGTAATATGCAATGCATGCAGTCTACCTTGTTGTAATGAATGTCATTGGTGAATAGTTTGAATAAAAAGTTAAGCTGTAAGTTTCCGAAGAAAATGCAAAAAATCTTTTGTCTCATATTTGACTTGCTGATGAATTTATCAAAGTAAATTTCATATTACAAGCCAGTGGCCCAGGGACCAGAGCAGCTCACTACCTGATAACTATGCTTATGTGCCAGTTTTGATGCATTAACTTGGGCCTTACAAGCCAGTAGCCCAGGGACTAGAGCAGGGGGGGGAGCTCACTACCTGATAACTATGCTTATGTGCCAGTTTTGATGCATTAACTTGGGCCTTACAAGCCAGTAGCCCAGGGACTAGAGCAGGGGGGAGCTCACTACCTGATAACTATGCTTATGTGCCAGTTTTGATGCATTAACTTGGGCCTTACAAGCCAGTAGCCCAGGGACTAGAGCAGTGGGGGAGCTCACTACAATATAACTATGCTTATGTGCCAGTTTTGATGCACTAACGTGTGCATGTATGATTGGCTTTATTGAGAAGTAAGCTAAAAGGGTTCCCTCGATGAACATATTTGCCTGGAAGCCCAGATCACCATCATTCTGCCATTCTGATATTGATCTGTCAGTCATAATTATCAAACAATATTGTTCAGTTTTGAAACATCTGCTCTAATTTAGTAGAATCAAGTCAATGCCCCCAATTAAGGCAAACATGAAAAGGTATTCCCTGAAAAATCTTCTAACTACCTTAGATTTCATCCAACAATTTACAGCTCCGTGGATTTAGCAACATCAACAGTTCTACAGAAATATCGGTTGTGATAAAAGCTCTACTAACATGGAAAGCCAAATGAGCCAAAAATGAGAGAAAACAATTATTTTAAAGGCTGTATAATATGTATTCCTTGTTCCACAGATATTGCAAAGTTAGGCAACATTAGTATTCACAATATGAAAGTAGTTTTGTTAGCGTTTACAAAGGCAAATCAGCTATTTACAGTGGATACTACTTCATGACATTAATATATTATCTCTTAATAAGCAGTACCAGGCACACAAACAAAAAACACATGCAAGTTATAATGATAGGCTGGGAAACAAAACATATAACCTAGCTGCATAGGACTCCATGAGAAGGCTTCTTAATGGCAAGCTGTTTTGCACAATAACTTAAATAGAGTTGGAAAAGGAGAACTTTCAAATAGGTGCCAAATTGGCAAGGTTTTTTGTGCAATTATGACATAACATATTCTATACTTTATAAAGACTAAGACAATGTAAGCTATTAATGTCTTTGTGGTTCATTAGACAATGCTATAATTAGTTCAAGAATGGTCGGTTGCAGACTGAAAGTTCATGTGTTGTCGTACTCGGTAAAATACATTTCACATCATAAACAGGAGATATAACATGTTGACAAATGATATATTGGCAAAGATAACTTGAAAGAAATTAAAATATTGACACATCCTACCAGTACTAGTAAATGATCTGTGCTTCACACAGTCCCTAGGCATTACCCTTAACATCTCGGTGAACCCACCCTCCCTCCCCCCATTAAACTCTTATTATCGCTTCCATTATAAACATGAACATACCTATTGCTATACTCTACACTCTCTTTTGGTACTATTGTGTAGAAAAATGACACAATCATGACAATGTACTTTTATTCTTGCCCAAATTTTGGCCAATTGTCATAGAACAATAACAGTCAATGTATAGTTATACTAATCGGGGGCATGCTCCAGTAACTACATTGGAAGTTGTAGTGCTGATAAACAAGCAAAGTAGGCTACACACTGATCACATATAGCTAGACTAGGTACAGCCAGGGAGTTGTCAGGGATTCACAGGTACAGTGAAGAACTTATCCTCGCTCTAGGGTACTTGTTAAATTTGTCCATGGAATGGCTCACACTGCTACTGAAACGTTTTTTGAGAGATGGGAGACGAAGCCAGATAGAAAGTAATGCAACATGAGGGCAATGGTGATTTACATACAATGGTGGTACCATACAATAACTGCATAGTCCAGCATACAGCCTAATGTACATGTGGACAATGGTGCGTCACATACAATAGTGGTACCATACAATGATTGCATAGTCCAGCATACAGCCTAATGAACAGTTATGATGGAAAGGTCAATAGGTTAGTCCCCGCATGAGTCAGATTAATGTTTCGGACAAACAAAAGTGATGTTATTGTCTGAATTTTTTAATTGGCATGATGAGGCTTTAAGCTCCAAACATCTACTGTCATGAATATTATACTATTCTATGGGAATGGATACACCCTAAATTTAATATAATTTTTGAGTTTTAATCAAATAAGCACACAATGAGTGTTTCCTTTCATGTCTGGCTTTTGATAGGAGAGTCACACGGTAGTTCCTTTGCTACAATGCTTGAAACTATTTCATATGCTAGATCATATAAACTGCTTGTACTTGTCAAAGAAAGCCATTTAAATTACAGAGTGACTATAACAATTACAAAACAACAGTTCCATAAAAACAGTGAAAGGTTATATGAAATAACTAGTATATACATAACTGAAATAAGATTTTGTACAAAACTAATCAATTTAAAATAAAAATAAAGAAGGAAAGAAAGAAGGAAAAAATAAACAATAAAGTTAAACAGTACTGATCATCCATGATATAAACTAATCACAACTGAAGCAACATACATAGAACTAAATATAATAGAGAAACTGTGTTTAGAAAAACAAAACAAAAAATAAAGACAAATTAGTGCTCATATCTATAAAACAGTGAGAAGAAACCTTTCTAATTGTTACATTTTCCTGGTGATTGGACAGAATAAAGAAACCAAGTAGGATTCTGTTATTTTCTTTGGCACATTCCCAGAGATATGATATTATTTTTGTTTGTTTGTATGATGCCCTACCCAAGAAATACCCCTGTTGCAACATGACTTTTTTCACTCCATTGATGTACATAGAATAATCTCGACTAAATCAAAACATTTTGTAGAGATGAGCGACTTAAAGAAAACTGACAACAATTTTTTTTTTTGCAATGTGATATTTTTCCTACGGGGTCTAGATGGTCTGAAATTTTTTTGTCATAATAAACAATTGAAAAAAAGGCAATTATCTTTGACTAAATTCAAACTAACAGTACAACATTTGCATTTTGACTGAATAACATCTGTATGCAAGACTTATCATTAGTGACTGCCATGTTTTAATTGGTTCTTCAATTAAAGAACTAAACAATGGCTTTCCTTCCCATTATTATCTAAGACTCCCTCCCCTTTTGAAATGTTTTTGATACTAAGAAATAGATGCAGTTATTTTTTTATCAAGACGACCACATAATGCAAACAATACGCAGGCACAAATTAAGCGCCCATTCCTTACTTTTCCACAATCTTTTCCTATGCAACACCAATTTGGATACTTGTCTCCATGCCCACTTGTTCCACGAAATACTGGATCAGCTAATTTTCATCTGGTAAGTTTGAGGCTTGAAACCTTGACAGTGACAAAAACTTGGGTGTCGAGTTTGATACATTAGCTAGGCCTAGCTATAGTGTGGTAGGACCTACTTCATCATTTGTTTGACAAGGAAATGTAATTATTGAAAATTAAACACGTCTTGGACCAACCTTTAAGCTCAGCTATTTTTGTGGTGGGGCAGACATAAACTTGCAAACTTTAAAGAAGAGCTTAAGGTAAACCTGACCAAAGACCTATGAATTAATTTTTATTATCATTATGTATATTAATATGTTCCTTTCTTTTATTTGGGGTGTGGGGGGCGGGGCAGGGGTACACATCACTCTTCTTCTAGCTGGTTTCTTGTTGGAGTTGCACCACTGAGAATAACCTGTGTACCATCACCTCATAAATGCTAGGCATGACATGGTTGTCTTTTATTTACCTACAATTATATGGAAATGCTTCACTCTGATGAGAAGCTCAGCAACGAGAAATGCTCTGTGCAATACAAAAAAACACAAAAACCCCAAACAACCGATCAATCAGGCTGAAAGCAAATGTACCATGTCTCTATATTACAGTACTTACAGACTGTACCTTGTTAGTACTGTACATAGTTTCTTAAGTTTGTTAATATACGTTAACATATTTCTCAGCCCTTAACTGTCCATATGTACAGTGAATTTTTCTATAACAAATGATAACTAATATGCTACACAACTGTCGCAGTGAGGAGTCGAGACCTCCTACCTCGCGTATTTATAAACACTAGTCCTTCCAGTTACTGTATACAATATAGTATATATACCCAGACTCTCAGATTGCACCTTTAGTTTTATATACCGTCTGTTCAGACGACTTGTTTATTAATTCTGCTATCCTATCAACTCCCCTACCAGGGCTAGGTACCATTCGTACCCGTGGTGTGACCTTTCGTCCTCACGTTATCGACGGTGTCCAGCAAATTCTTGGCGTCTACGGCGAGTACGTGACCGGCCGAGAGCATGCCTCGTTTATAATCTTGATCCAGGGTCGTGGTGGCGTACTTTTGAGCCATTTTCATAGCCTTGATGAGTGCAGCCATGTCTGAGCTCAGGACTTTGTGGGCCATTTCCACCTCCCTGTGAGAATCTGATGGTAGGATGGAGTACTGCTCATCAACGCTGCCAAGGAGGTTCTTGAGAGCAAATCCGACGTTCTTCGGAAGAAGAAGAAGAAGAAGAAGAAGAATAAGAAGACAAATGATAACTTTCAAGAAAGTTTTGAACCTTGTCAAAAATACATGACTTACAGTTACTTTTATTATATGTTTATTAGACAGACCCTTCACAATGACTATATCTCTGTTATTGACAACTCATTAATGACGTCGGCCAAACTGTATAATATTACTGTGACAAGAGTCGGTTCTGGCTTTTAGAACGTAGGGTACTTAAGGTAGTACAGTAACACATGTGACATATCACTTCCAATATAAAGAGGTGGGAATGGCTAAATGTGGACCCTGACTTCCAATAAACTTAATAATCTAATTATGAACATAACAGCATCAAAGGTATTACAATGGTATTTGCTTCTTAATAACAATGGTATTAACAAAAGTTTGGGATCGATTAATCATGTATCGTCTTCAAATCATGAATTTTCAGAGACTTACTTTAACTAAATTCACATATTGGTCAGATTTGACCGTGTGGATGTCGTTCACCATACTCATAACAGTACGCACGACCTCCATGGTATTCTCATAGACTCTGTCACCACTACGGTCACGCTCCATGGTCGGACCCAGCTGCAAGAATAGATTCATGAAAGATCATCTTGAAAAAAATGTGACATTTACAGAATCTAAGATCACTAACGAACAATTTAGCTATTTACTTCATGCCCCAACTGTACCCCTTCCCCTCGGAGGAGGGGGTAAAAAAAAATTTAAAAAAAGAAGGAAAAGCAGAGGGATAAAACGAAAAAGTACAAGCAGTTTTCCTGATTACCACTGGGCAGTTTTGACAGGTAAGAATACGGCATGTTTTCAAAACCAGTGAAACCAGTAACATGTACCACTTGTGATCCAATTGATTGATGTTCAACGATATTGTTGATTGCTTTGACTTTTGTACGACACAGGATATAACTAATGGTTGGGCTTCTGAAGCTATTAACACATCTATCATGAGGACTCACAGACTGTTTCACTTTAACGACATGCAGTAAGTTTTAAAGTAAACGGATTATGAGACAGCTTACTGGAAAAGAGATTTGGACAACAATTTGTAGAAGATGAAAGACTACCAAAGAAGCCTAACATATTTTATTTTTCACATTTTATGTCTCTATATCATAATTTAATGGGCAATGTTATAATAACATTTTATGAAAGGATTGTCTACAACCAAATCTATAATTTTCTCTGTAAACATGATATATTACATCCAGGTCAGTAAGGCTTTCGGTCAGGGCGCACTATTAAATTAGCACCGGCAGATGCTGTCGATAAACTAACTACTGCTCGGGATTTGAAACAGTCTTGTGTTGGTGTCTTCCTGGACTTATCAGAAACATTTGACAGGATTGATCAATAACATTTCATTAAAGAATCTTCAGTATTATGGTATTAGAGGGGCAATGGCTTCAAGTGGATCAGTAGCTACTATCTGTAACAGGAAACAATTTATATCCTTTTAACGATACTTATTCTGACTCTCAGAATATCATATGTGGTGTCCCCCAAGGTTGTATGCTTGCTACTGTAGGTCCATTACTTTTTATTATTTACTGAAATGTAATGTCTCAAATGTAAGTTGTAATATTCTCTTTGCTTTTATTTATTATTTTGTTATATTTTGTTATTTATCTAGTATATAAATATATATTTATATTTATTGTTCATATGTATTAGTTTAACTGTGTTAAAGGTATTTTAGGTCCCTTCCTTCAATGTATGTCAACATTGTAAATTAATTAATATTTACTTGTTCCATATCTATATATATACGTTGTGTTAAAACAAATAAATGAAATGAAGTAAAGATTAAACAAACTTCTCTTGGGGCTCGCTTCCTCACTTGAAGCTAAACAAATATATTTAGATCATTTGTTTATTTGTTCTTTTCTCTTCTTCACAAACACATACAAACAGAAAGAACAATCACAGAACCGTTTGAACATTCCCTCTTTTTTAGTCACCACAGCAGGAATTAAATAATATTCACTTCTTCACTTCCATGTGATGTGGGAAATGTCCAGTTTGGATCAGTCGTAAAATAAATCACTTGCCTCTCTTATCCTCTCATAAATGATTACGTGACCAAAGATAAAGGAACCGTAGACATAACATTAAATAGCCTTTTCTAAACAATGATTTCACAATCCTAGTAAACAATGGATTTTGAAAAGTTGAAAGTCAAAGTGGGTTGATATACACATGCAAAATTGTCATTACCACAAAGCATATGAAAAGTGAAACATTTCTCTACTTAACAATTTCATTACAATGATACACACAAAAGAATGTTTATCAGACTGCCTTGATTGCTCTTTACTTTTCAATACTCAATCAAAATACTTGTAGATGCTATACAAGCTGTGTTATTATTCTAACCTGTGCACTGATAGGCTGCAGTTGTACATATTTTTCGTTGGCCGGTTCATCGTAAGCGATGCTGTCGGTAATGTTTTCACCTAAGAGAAGAATACAAAAGCATAAAGCAACAAACACTGTTAGGAAGTTAGCTCTAGTAATTACAACTGTAACTAACACTGTAAGGGAGTTTGCCCTAGTAATTAACGACTGCTAATTAACACTGTAAGGGAGTTAGCTCTAGTAATAACAACTGCAACTAACACTGTAAGGGAGTTAGCTCTAGTAATTACAACTGTAACTAACACTGTAAGGGAGTTTGCCCTAGTAATAACAACTGCAACAAACACTGTAAGGGAGTTAGCTCTAGTAATTACAACTGTAACTAGCACTGTAAGGGAGTTAGCCTTGTATATAACAACTGCAGCTAACACTTTAAGGGAGTTAGCCTTGTATATAACAACTGCAGCTAACACTTTAAGGGAGTTAGCTCTAGTAATTACAACTGTAACTAGCACTGTAAGGGAGTTAGCCTTGTATATAACAACTGCAGCTAACACTTTAAGGGAGTTAGCCTTGTATATAACAACTGCAGCTAACACTTTAAGGGAGTTACTCCGTTTTTCAGAAGTTAGGTCACCACATGATTGCAAGTAACATTTATGGAAACAATAATTTGTTTAATAAGCTGATTATTACCAAATGATTATAAGCTCTCATTTGTGCAAATTTAATATAAATTTTAAATTATTAAATTTTATTGTAGCCAACAAGCTTTTAAACATTATCTTCCACATTCAAACCCCAGCGTGCAAGTTTTACCTTGCTATTTAAAGTACAACTTTCACCAGTTGAATTTCACCCATGAATTGTTCAAGCCAATGCCTCTGTACAAAGGAACATGATAGTGTTGTACAGTAGCTAGATCTAACACAGCTGAAAGGGAATTCATACCTTAAGACAGTCTAATCAGAAACCTAAGGTAACACAAAAGGCGAGCATCCATTGGGGGTGGATAGAGGAAGGGGCCGTAACAAGAATCTGAAGTGCATAGTATGGACTCAGGACTTAAGATTCAGAGTTAAAGGAACACCACTTGTCTTTGGCTGTTTTGGACTCATATTCATACTAGCTGGACCCTCATCTAGTACTACACTCGGTTACTGCCCAGTAATGCTCCACTCCTGTTTAATCCAGCTAATCCAATTTTCTGGAAACTTTCATTAATTTCTGCCATCATCATCATGATCACCACCATCATCATGACCATTACCACCTTCATCATCTTCACCACCATCATCATCATGATCACCATCATCACCATCACCATCACCATCACCATCACCATCACCATCACCATCACCATCACCATCACCATCACCATCATCATCATCATCATCATCATCATCATCATCATCATCATCATCATCATCATCATCATCATCATCATCATCATCATCATCATCATCATCATCATCATCATCACCACTACCACCACCATCATAATCATAACCATCATCATCATCACCACCATCATCATCCCCATCATCATCATCAACGGGTGTAACAGACTTACCCTGGGCTTGACCGGACTGGTACGCAGGGTCAGAATGGTGGCTAGACGGAGTCTGTAATTGAACAATGATATATTTTAAATTTATACGACTACAGTATTAGTTCTCATTTAAACTGATCATTTCTATACATGTTTAATATGGAACGCATACTAAGAACACTTGCTAACTCTTGTACTCTACTTCAGCCAACATCAACACAGCTCAAAACCAGCCAATCACTTCTAACTTATGGAAGAGACTATCAAATACATAGGGTTTGTATGGAACATTGCATAATTATGAAAACAGGCTGTATAAAGCTGATGTGAAGCTGGATATGGTCTAGAAAAACAACCCCCCCACCCCCCTCCATCCCCTGGACCCCTTTACTTACATCATTTGTACCATTGATAGATTCATAGCCATCGTCCTCCTCATCTGCGCCATGAAAGTCTAGAAAAACACCCTCCCCACCCCCTCCCCCACCCCCTGGACCCCTTTACTTACATCATTTGTACCATTGACAGATTCAGAGCCATCGTCCTCCTCATCTGCGCCATGAAAGTCCGGTCTCTGCGGAGGGAAAACAAATTAAAAGAACACAGTATGATTCACAAGATATGAAAGCCATTTTAAAACATGAGTGACAAGAAGTTTGTAACATACGAAATAAATTGCTGAAGAGACTTGCACATCAATAGTAACCAGCGAGATAATATGTGACCACACCAAGATAGAGTGGATGAAGGTAGGAGTAGTGAATAATGCCTCAGAAGGACAGGAAGGATTGGGTGGGGATACCTGGCAAAAAAAAAGCCGAAAATCTGGATACATAATAAAGCAATCTGCTTGGTACAGGCAGGCCATTAAAAGAAGTGTTCGTTTGGTTCAAGTCAACTTGAATTCGTACAAAAACAGCGAGCATTACCACGAAGGATACAGGAAATTAAAAGAGTAACCTCACTGTGATGTTTTTCTTCTTGCAGGACAATCACTGTAATTAAGCCCCCAATATTGTTGATAGTTTTTTTCTTTTCCGATGATCAATGAAAATTCTGAAACTGATGTTTATAAGTCTTTAGCACTCATTAACACAGTCATTAACACTCTTGTGGAGTGTTAGCTTAGTAGTTAATGCCGGTGCCTTCCAATCATAAGGTCCCTGTATCTAGTCACTCCAAGATTAATGTATGTCGTCCAGTTACAGAGTTGTTGACAATTGACAATTCATAATCATGGACGTTAATTATGAATGTAAGAGATTGACTTCGGTCAGCTTGCAGCTTTGATAAGCCAATGAGGCTTCTTCGCAAGTTCCTGCTTGCAGGAGGATCTAAAATACATACATACATACACACCTACATACATACATTAATAAATGTTTACACCCACCAATGTTTGCTCGTTGGTAGCCAGCCATTGTGAGTCTGCCTCAGATTCCAGTCTCTGCTTCCGTAGCTGGTGCTCCATCTTCTTCATCCTCAATATGTTTTCCTCTGCTTCTTGTTCCTGTTTCTGCCTCTCCATCATTAAGTGCTCCTGCTTTGGTGGGTTCAAACGCAGATTAAGAATCATGATAGCAAAATAGGTCTTCATACTTCCGCAAGTCATAAAGATTGTGAAGATGAGAATGGTAATTGCTCTGCGATTCTTTCAAGTTTCAATCTGAAGCAGACATGAACTACTGGATATGATTTGTGTATGTGTATACAAGATGATGGACAAGCGTGTTTGCATGTTAAAGCAAATCAAAAATGTTCTTTACCTCTCACCTGGCTGTCTTTTTTTTCCAACCTGAATTTGCATGATATTTTGACATGTGTAAGAAACTTCAGGTGTTTGTGTCCAAGTCTGGAATCACTCTGAAACGGCCAGCATGCATGCAGAATAATATTTCAATGAATTTTTATGTCCGTCAAGTCCCTGGATTTGCTCACTAGTTCCTGATGCCGAACGTCAAAATGCTTCTCTTAAATTTACAAGTTGTCTTTTTAATTTTTTTTCTCTGCACTTTTAACAGGAAAAGGAATTTAGGTTTACATTAAGTATATAGCTATCTTAATACTCAAGACATGAATATTAGCAAACTGTTCAACAAACAGAGGATTAAATATTAATCATAAATATAATCATTATTATTAAAATCACCTCATATTACCCTACCAGAGTGCTCTTAGTAAATAATATAATTGATCGAAACAAATGTCTACGATATTTTAGACAACACTCAGAATGGGATGACTTGGTTATTTTTTTATACTTTTTTTATTTCGGGTTTATTTTGGGTGTACCTCAAAAATCATGAGTGAGCCAGGTTTCAAGGAAGAAAAAAAATTGATACTTTTCAGTATCCAGGCTCGCTAGATCTGTTTTCAAATCATAGCAAAGCAACTCCCGGTACTTTGTCTCAAGACAACTACTTTCGTCTAAATTGCAGTAAGGTTTTGGGACCTAATGTGTGCCATTACTGGGAGTAAAAGTTGCTCCAATTTGCAACATAGTTGTGATGTCACAGACCCATTTAGCATATTGTTCAGTGACAAACACAAATAGCATCTAGGTTGGTTGTAATCTATGGAAGAAACCTTTATCATTTAATTAATGACTGCTTGTCTGGGTTCAAGTACATATTCTCTCCCAAACCAAGTCAGCATATTTGTATGTGCATTTTGTGGGTAGACTGCCTTGGTTAGTACATGAATGGATTTATTAATAGTAGAGTGTGAGAAATTTTCATATTACAGAAAAAATGTTGCTCTACCGGAGGGAAAGGTTAATGTTTTACTAAATCAATATGGAAGGTTGAAAGAAGGAAAAGAAGGGGAGATAGTTTTACTCAAAGTGTTACACAAAGAAAGGGTTACAACTGACGTACTTAGACGCCATTTTGAGGGTTTGGATCACTATTCGAAGGGTTAACCAGTAAATAGTTTCTTTTTAGAATTTGATTCTCAACATCTTCTTTTGGCAAGACACTTTTTTGTAAAAATGTAAATCACATGTACAAAGCAAACTTCTTTAATATTCTTAGATTTAATTAACATAAATTGAAATGATACTTGATAGTCAAGTTCAGTAACTTCATTTTTATTGGCTTTTAGTCACAAATATTCATTAATGGATATCTCAAAATCAACTCAAAAAGCTACTTTTTGAAAGTTTTTTTTGTGTTTCTCCACTAAAATCTTCTCATCACTTCCATCAAAATTGATTCTCCCAATTCTGTATTGTGAAAACAGTTAAATAAAAGGCTTGAAAACAGAAAAAAAAGGTTCATTAAATATTGATAGTCTGGATTATTCAATAAATAGGTGACATCATTGCTAGTACTCTCAAGCTACAAGTTCACCCTAACATTTTGAATTTGTAACTCGCACAACCACTTTTACCTCATAGCTGGATGGTCTGTGGATAGTTTCTGGGTCGGAGTGATGATAAGGCGCTTTGGCTCCAGTAGGTAGGTTGGTGTCAGAGTGCAAAGAGGGGCCAGGGTAGGTAGGAAACCCTGGCCGTGAAGGCTAACGGTGTTGCATTAGTGGGAGAGGAGAAAAATGGTGAGTTTTCGCTAGTGAAAATGGTGCTGAAGAGATGTTATATATATATAATAGGTGGATGGCTTTGGATGAGTGGCATGTAATTAGACATTGGAGAGATCGACAATCTGTTAAAAGGAACAATTTATACTGTATCGCAAGATGACACAGAAATACTAGTCAACTCGCTATGCAAGTGGCAAATTGTGATAGCAGTTTTACACACACAACAAACCATAGTTTCTTGGGTTGGGTTTTTTTTGTCAAATAATAGCCAACTCGCTATCCAAGTGGCAAATTGTGATAGCAGCTTTACACACAACAAACCATAGTTTCTTGGGGTTGGGTTTTTTTTGTCAAATAATATTCAACTCGCTATGCAAGTGGCAAATTGTGATAGCAGTTTTACACACAACAAACCATAGTTTCTTGGGGTTTTTTTTTAGTCTAGAAACCAAATTCATAGCCTTTGAAACTGCTACAGAAATTTCAAACCGGCAATTATTCCCTGCTGACTGTGGCGTAATGTACATGATTTCTTTGTGGGCAAGACAGTGACAAGACAAAACGGCTCGATACAGGTTCTTCTTTTTACAGATGAGCATTAAGTTTGCTTTCTTTTTATCTACTCTACAATAGTGCTGAAGATATATTCGAAACAAGTTCATTTGTTTTTGTGACTACAATGGTAATCCTACTCAATTTAATTTTTTATGGGCAAGTATTGAAAAATGAGGATTTCACTGAGCTATGAGACTAAGGTTATCCTCATCTAAACAACGGGTTTTTATTCAAAGGGGATAGGGTGTTAATAATCAAGAGTAGACTAAAGAACATTCCAATGTGTTGTATGATTCTAACATATTGGGTCGTCAAAAACGAGTTTAAAATTAAATCTATATTTCCTAAATGTTCAGACAATAAGGCACTGAAATTAACCGACAGGAGACCATCATATACCACTATAATATAGTTATCATAAATTAATATAATCTCTCATGACAGATACAAGAAACTGCTGAGTCATTGGAATTGAAAACTTTGAAAGCTGATTTAAAGTGCAACGCTATGACCGAGGCGGATTTGACAAATAACTTCCAGTAGTGACAATACCTGTTCAACACAAGATCTAAACTTGCAATGGGGTGCAAGGAAATAACAAACTAAAGTGATTCAAAAGTTTATCATTTCTTTTCCAATTTTTTTTTTCTTCAAATTTGACGATAACTATCAGAGGTGGTATGTTTGTCAATCAAGAAGCAAACTTACAGCAATTTGATTTGTTTTTCATATGTACATTTTAATTGGTCCTATTTACATATTTTA
>KN888711.1:12513-36655 GCA_000934455.1 Apostichopus parvimensis | reverse complement strand
TTTCCTAAATGGAACAGCTTGATTTTAGAGTAGCATGATGATACAAGCTTTACGAGAGAGTGTACATGATTCTCATCTACTGTGGTGTGAAATTGGTGATTATGTAACTCAGAAAAAAAAATACGGTGTGCACAGTTATTTATTGCTGCTGAGACACCAAGACCTTGTGGAAGTTTTCCATCAGAAATGTTTGCAAGTCTTTGGAAACACTTTTCTGTTTCCATGCACACACAAACGACACTGTCTGATGCTTTCTGCAGACCCCCACGGTCTTTTAGTGCCAAAAACTTATGAATCTTGCCACTTTGATTAGTCAGTGCCTCTGTGCACAAGAGGCAGTTCAATCGACGCTTCATCATTTTGACAACAAATCCAGCAATGTAATTGATTGCAGCTTTTTTGTACCCAGATATGGTTAGCTGCTGCAGTCGTTATGTGTCAGTGCCATTCGCAGATTCGTACGGACGTGTCGTTGTCATATGCGCGGTGATGTTTTGAATATCCCAACATGGCCGCTGAACAACTTCCGGTGACTTCACGGCTCGCTATTCAATCACCGTACGCGCAGCCTATCCAGTGTGTAGAGATCAGTGGTCCCTGCACATACTATAGGGTTTGATATGGATAGGTAGATGCAGAGCCGTATATGGCTCTGGGTAGATGGACTCACGAGTGGGGGAAGGAGGGTGAGAGAGTGATATTGACCAGAGTGATTACATATCAGAGGGATAGAGGTTGGATACTGTTGAGTGAAAGTGCACGGAGGAGGGGAGTGCTGGTGGGGACCCATGGGAAAATCCCAGATAGCTGCAGCACTTTATCTTATATTCCTGTTCTCTCAAATATTGATTTTTAAAAAGTGAAATTACTGTGAAATAACTGAAGAATGTATTTCGGGATCATGATGGGATCTAAGCAGCGAAACCCCATGGAAACTGTAGCTCTTTGAGCTATTTCTTGTTCTCATTTACGATGGTTTTGAGGTTAAAAAAAACATGCTAAATGAAGAGTCAGTGTGAAGCTAATTTCTTTTATAGCACATTATTGAGAGGTACATACTTAAAAATTCCATCAATCGGTAGATCCAGTAGTCAACACCAATACAACGTTCTCGATGATCCATTCCCCCGCCGGACAGAGTAATACACATCAGCTCTATGTTGATTATAGATATTTGTTAACGTATGGATGCCGTAAGGGGTAGAAAACGAGTACACTCGATACACAGGGGCAAGTTTGCACGAGTTTAGCTAGAAACCTCAAAATGTGGTTCACTTTCAATGATAACTTGAGATATATGCCCCTTTTGGTACTCAAAAGTAACAATTGTTAGTAATTGTTATGAAGTGTGCCTTTCGATATGTGAAATTGTTTGTTCTTGTAAAGTTATAAATAAAATGTTATTGGCGAAAAAATGTTACAATAAATAATGAAATTTGTTTGCACCAGTATCCATTTTCTATGAAATTTTACTTTATGATTTGCTTCTCACGTCACAATCACACGACCCACCGATCCTCAAAGTTTCTGGCTTAAGTACTACTTACAACTTGTCTTTAGAGTGAGTTATTTACGACTTGATCTAATAATTTCTAATTGCGACCAACTGATATGGTCTATTACATGTTGATAGTCCCGCTATTGTGATCATCGTTCCAAACAGATTACGATGTACGCTTGATGATTCTACTAACACTACTCCAAGCTAAATTGATTAATTGTTGGTCAATTCCCACTCCCTCGCAGACAATTGTATATTGGACGCCCCTGAATGAACTTGCAATTGATCATTCAAGGTAGATTCCGATATTATTTGGATTGAATAACAACATTGTTGCAAGCATTTTCTACATCAGTAAGTCAAGATCCTTGAAATGATATCGCTGAAAGTGAGTTGAAAATGCTCTTCTTTTAGGAATGATAATATTTCTATGAGCAGTTGCAGTTTGTTAAACTTCTTATTACAGAGGATGTTGACAACTAAAAACAAATTGCAATATAGTGTATCAAATTTGTAGGATAAAAAAGGAAAGTAAAACGTTTGAAGAACATAATGCCATGATGGCATTGTAGATCATCTACTGTCATCCTTTTCGTGGAGTAAGGAACACTTTAGTCAGTTATAATAGATAACATTATATCAAGTTCAATCTCGAGTTAAGGACAAGGGAATAGTTTTTCTTTCAAATAAGTGTTGCATCGTCTAGCTGTAGCTGCAACCGGTATAGATCCCATGAATTTTTTTTTTTTTTTTATCCCAAAAGGACCTTTATTGGCCGCATTCGCGTTCCTCAAACTAAGGCTCAGTCCAAACTGGAACTTCCCTTTGAAAACGCGGTAACATTACGAAGACTTCAAGGGGTTCCCCTGTATCAACTTTTCTTTTATCATTTCAGGTCTTTTTGGATAATTTAATAATACTCACATGGAATTTGATGGATAAGTAAGTGGTGTTTGTTTTTCGATTGCTTCAGTCGCACAAATTCATGCAAAATTAGCAATAACATTATTGAAGAAGCTGCCTAACACATTCGTTCTCAGTTTTGTACATAACACTAGGCCTTAGATTAACGTTAAGCCTCTTGCCCCTCCCAGGTCCTAGCATTACTGTTTCAGACATGATTGTACCTAGCCTATATCCGGACGAAATTTAAGGAATGCATAATCTTATTCACCCGCAGCTGGATGAGTAAATGAAACCTACTGTAGCAGGGTAGGTAATGCTAGTGAACAGACACTATAATATTGTTAATGATATAGGCCTATAACAATTAACATTTCCTGAACTTTCGATCAAACTGTCCAAAGCCTGGAAAGCAAAATGAGCTAAATTTAAGTCAAATTTATCGAGAAAGGAGCTGCAATAACTGCTATATGGGGTTCAAATGCCTAAATATAAAACAATTCACAGAAAAATTTAATGTCAAAATCTGAAATGTGAACTAAGAGTAAGAAACTGTTCAACTCTACTTGTGATTAAAATAACACATCAAATCCAGCTGCAGTTGACTCATTTCCCCCAAAATGAATGAGAATAAGTTAACAATAATTTTGCATGAAAGGTGATTAAGTTCAAACAGTAACAAACGCTAGCCTACTGCTTGTTTCAGACGTCCATTTAGTGGGGATAATATTAATAACGAGTTTCTTATTCACACTGCAGCTGGACAAAGATGGAACTTATATTTCAAAGAGCATAAATGTTGTTTTATAGGATAGCTTTAATCAAAATTTCTCTGAGTTTGCTCTGTGATTTATGTTCTATTCTATAGATATTTATGTGAATTCCATCAGGATGCAATAGAATTATACTTTGTTAAGTTCTTAATGCTCAAAGCATGGAAAAGTTTCCCTAACTTTGCGCATGCATTTTAAAAAGTGGTTACAATTTGACTTGGGAACATGGCATCTACATTGCTCTGCATATATGTATAACACGGAATCAAAGTAAGGGGCTATGCAAAGTTGCCCTACACCACCAGATATATTGCAGAGAGAATTGTTATCCTGATAGGCTAGGCTTAAGTATCTGCATTCTTAGTAAGGAATAATTGTAAGGTCTTACAGTGAACATCCATTACCCATAATTTATGTACTCCTAGTCCATAAGGTTTGAATGGCTGTGACCGGATTCAGAGGATGGATTTGAATGATGCTGACAAACATTCTGACGAAGAGAGTGTTGATCAGACTTCTTCTTCTGAAGAGAATCTTACAGATGGTAGTGAGGAGCTGCTTGACAAAGATGTCCGAACAAGGGAGGAAAGTGATTGTAAGTTTTTATCCATTTTCTTTGCCTTTTTTATTTTTTGTTTTGTTTTGATGCCATATATTATCTCATGTTTGGATCATCTTTTCTCATTTAGTGGTGTTTTCAATGATTGGTTGGAGTGAAACTAGGTCCCCTAATATTAGTAAATATTTGCATTTCATAATATTGGCAAGCACTACAGTACCTGATCATTCAAACCAATTATAGAAAAATTTATAGTCATAAACGGAAAAAGCCTGTATAAAATCAAACACTCCATGCTTTGTCACCTTGACAATGTTTCATGTGTTTTCTGTTACAAATGTCTGTAATGTTTGTCAGTTCATGTTCCAGGAACAATACAGTGCTCTATAATGAAAAGTTGGCTTGAAAGTTTAACAAAAGTGATATTTAACTACACAATGAGCAAATAGATGGTTACTACAACGAGATCAATATTGATGAAATGCTCAGATACACATTGTGTAGTTTTTTTTTGCTGAAATGGCAACAACAAAGCTGTCTGACATATGCAGTGAGGTACAGCTAGTATCACACTGCTGAGTTGCTCCAAGGCATCACCTGCATTATACTACGTCAATGGTGACAACTTCGATTGACAGTGTATCAATATGACATCACACCAGTTTGCTTCAAACTCACTGATGGTACAAATTGTGAACATTTCAACTATCAATATATCCCCAAACTTTCTCTCTCTCTATACAGCATATGTATATAGGAACTGAATGCAAATTTCACCAGGATGCTACATAAGAATGTGAGGTATCCTTAGTCCTATTGCATAAGTCAAACATGAATATGCCACTGGACTACAGGTATCTTTTTGAAGTTAACTCGGAGATACAAAACTTTCTACAAGAAAAGCTCTGCACTGCTACCCGCAACTGATACTTTTCATTAGGCCATTATGTCCATATCCAACTTGTTTTATCAGCTATGTGCTCTACAGTAGCAGTAGTGATCTATAAGGTGGATGAGGCTATATGACCATAGTTTTAATATTTTAATTCATTAAAACTAAATCAGTGACCCCTTAATAATGTTAAATGATTATATTTGTTTTATAAAGACCAACAAACAGATTTCTTTATTTTTTTTCATAGTGTGCATCTTCTGTCTCATGAGAGATAATGATGAGTTCAAACTTGGCAAGTTTTACACACTGAAGGATGATGGCCTTGAAAGGGAGATCAGAGCACATCTGTACTGTTTGGTATGTTTACAGTAACTATAGTATGTGTAAAAGTAAGTTGGCCTGACGTTTCGATCCTAGCAGGATCTTCTTCAGAGGCTGAAACAAGTAACAGTAACAGAAGTAACTATAGTAATTAGAACTTCCTGTTATCATTCATCTTAGATTACATGTATTCTTATTTAAAAGATTTTTTTCTTTTTTTTGAAGGTAGATTGAATGTATGCTATGATAATGGTGTGTGTACATGTCTGGTGATGTCTTGGCTTTTTAACATGATAAAGTTCTGCAAATGTGAAGCCTGCATTCAATTGTTTATGGGTCCACCTCATTGCGTACAAACCCCACATTGTTTTCTCTGGTGGTCAAATGTCTTTTGGGGTTGCTAGTGATCAAAGTCTGAAAACCTTGTCAAGTGAAGGGTGGATGAACTTCATACTTTGTACATGTGGCTCCACAGTATCGGGCAGAAATAATCTTGTGTGCTTGTTTAACTTAAGAAAAATTCACATGTAAATTGTGACTTTCCTGTTCAAGTGCCTGTTAAGTCTTTGCAGAGGGGAATAAGAATTTAGAAAAATGAATGCTTCCCAGTTTCCAGAATAAATCTGAGTTTTTGAATGCTTTGTAACTTGACATCTTGTGTGTATAGCTATGGTAAAGTGAAGCCTTGATCAGCACAATTGTCATGAAACATTGAACATTAATTGTAATGTGTACCTCTAATCGCTTCAAGTAGAGAACATCTGTGATATTATGTACAGTATGCTTGAATGTCTTTGTTGTGAAATAAGCCAGTACTTGACAACAATAGACTTTTAAAGTACATACTTGCATTGTTTTCAGAACAAATCAATTGGAATTCTGTTGAGACAAAGGAATCGTCCAGGCAACAGTACAGCCAGAGTTAAATTTCTCTGTCACTGTAAGAGATTTTACTTAAAAGTGAATGTAGTGGACAGAAAACTGAACACACAAATAATGGAGCTATATATATATTTTTTTATATATATATATATTGCCTAACATTTACGATTGTTATTTGCTTTTCACCTTATAGTTCTTTGCAAGTGGCCTCTGTCAGAATGGTACAATGGAAGAAGGAGTCCAAGGTTTTCTTGGTAAAGACATTCTGAAAGAAGTCAATAGAGCGAGAAGACTGGTAGGTTTCACTTGAGCGATTTCGATGACATGTCTCTGTATCTCCTCATTCTGATTCCTGTCTTAAATCAAACCATTAGGAGTTTTACAATGTGGAACGACTGTATGTCAAGTACTAAATATACAGTAAAGTTACCATATGGCACCTGATTAGCATATTGCATGCAGTGATTATAATGTAGTTTGCTTTGAAAAGTGTTCAGTTTGGTATATAAAGTCATCCCAAAATCAACCTTTTTGCGGAGTAGTTTCTGTTCGATACACACTACATAGTGTACTTGA
Organism: Apostichopus parvimensis; assembly: GCA_000934455.1. Classification (NCBI taxonomy): domain Eukaryota; kingdom Metazoa; phylum Echinodermata; class Holothuroidea; order Aspidochirotida; family Stichopodidae; genus Apostichopus; species Apostichopus parvimensis. The sequence continues at coordinate 30,245 of KN888711.1, read as the reverse complement.
AATATCAGACTACTAATTCTGTTAATGCCTTTTTTGTTATATTTTACAGAGATGCACTTACTGTAAGAAGATTGGTGCTTCAGTGGGATGTGGCATTAAGAAGTGCAAGGTCTCCTATCATTTCCCTTGTGGCAAAGACAACCAATCTATATTTCGATTTTATGACAGATACGAGTGAGTTGACGTTTCTACACAACGCTAAGTTTGTATTATTGTATAGGCTACTTTGTTTGGCCTTTCACACAGCTACAAATTGTTGTCCCTGGCCTGGAAGCAGTCACAGCATGGCACCCATTTTTTCCTGCCGTGTAAGGAAAGCTAGCAAGCATACGTAAACTATGACTGCGTATCCTTGACTACAATCGAATACTTCGACCTGTAATTTCGACAAAATCTGGTCAAATATTGCATCCTACCAATAAGTACAAAATGTTGAAGACTATACCATTATCTGTTGTTCACATTTTGATAGGGAATGGAATATGCAATAAACTTTTGTATATGGGCAAGTTAAATAGTTTGAGTGGGACCTTCATGCTTTGCGTATTCCTTCCTAATGCCTGTAATTTTAGGTATGTACAATACCTGTACAGGTTAGGATGCTTTCTGTGCTATGTTCTAGAGTAACACACTTAACGTTCTAGTGAAATGATTGTTTTATTTGAAGTAAGATGGATATGATATGTTTGAATTATTAACAGCATTTAAACTTGCATTCTCATTCATCACCGCTAGATACGAACAATATATCATTAAGAACAATGGTTTGTGTAACATACATACAATATGTTGGCCTAACTTGTGTCTAGGCATAACGGAATGCAGTGCAGTCTCACTGCAAAGTAAAATTTGTAAGAAATAAACGAAAGATCGATAAGAATCTTTCATATTTTTATTTAAATTCAGTCATAATGAGAAAGTTTAAATGAATAGAGGAAAGTTAAACAAAGAGGTTTTGTACACAGGCATGGCCTGACATTAGGGTATAATTGTTATAACTATTGTTTTATCAGATCGATATAGTCTGATGTTGGGATTTTAAATATCGGTTATCCACAAAAGCCGATAGCAAAAATATCGGCAACACTTCAGTTTAGTATCAAATTGTGCTTTTGTAAATATGATTTAATATTGTGTTTGCAAAGAAGCTCCCATGCAACATACATTACACAAGAGTCATATCTATATGTACTTATGACAATCAATTGATTTGAAACCCTTGATTTAGTCCTACAGTTAAATACTTAGGAAAGATGTGAAGGTTTGGTGAATACAACCAGCTTTTGGCCAGTACTTTCAACAAGTTTTCTGCTGGGCAAACTACAAGGCTATTGCTGATCTGCAAAAAACCGAAATTTAGTTGCCTTGAATGATCAGACAACTGTTAAAAGTTTGCCCTTAAAAACATTTCGGCAATGGCCATTTTGGTGTGGTGAAGATATTCAATGGGTTTACTGTTGAGATTGTCGGAACCAAAATGTTAGTCGCCAGAATGTTGTAATGATGAATGTTTCTTCAAGTAAGAATAAGTTCAAATTTGAATGCTTAGTACATTCTATTAAAAATTTCTTTCTTTTATCTTTGAAATAGATCTTTCTGTCCTAAGCATCTTCCTGTTCAGATGTACCCCGAAGAGGAGGAACCTTTAAATACTTCTTTGATCGATTGTCCTGTGTGCCTTGATAATGTTCCCAGCCAGTCAAGTTTTGATGTGCTCAAAACACCTTGCTGTCATAACACGTATGTTCACCGAGACTGTATACAGGTACGACATGTCCTTTGCAGTAAAGACCAGAGACCTATTATGATGACACAGAACCTATTATGACAAACTTTCGGAAATGTCATGATTTAACCTTAGCAATGTTAAGTACTGTAAACCAAACTTGAGGTGTGCTAGCAAGTCTTCCATTGTGTCTTTTGCAAAAGTGAATTCAAATTAAGTCCAATCAATTAGTCCAAATCATCACTATTAAAGTAATTTTTTTTGTATCCAGTTGTAAAGAATGAAAGAAATATCCTCATATTTTTTTTTCTAAATGTTGCATACTTTACCATATGGCACCAAGTTTTGTACAGTTACTGTCACAGAGACTGCCCAGTGTTTCCTCAAAATACCAAAAATATGTTATTATTTATGTAGAAGAGAAATTTATTCAACAATGAGTCAACTCTGCCCCTTCAAAGTCTTAAGAACTCTATGATAGGACCAACCGTGCTACATGTGACCATTTTCATAAAATAGTTGCAACTCAGTGCCTTTTTGTGGTAGCATATAGAAAACCTGTTCATTCTTGTTATATGTGCTTGCAAGTAACTGTAAATCATGAATTTGAGACTAACATTTGACTTTCAGATTGTTTCAGTTTTACATTGTGGTTACTTTTTCTTTTGTATAGTCACAATGGAGACCTTTTACTGGCTTAGGTTAAGGTTGAGGTGATGGTTCAGTTGTCATTAAATTCCTCAGGTCACCCAGGGTATTACGTTAGTTAAGGTCTGTGAGGTTTTCTCTTTTACTACAACTTCTCTTCAGCTGTTTCAATCTGCCTTATGAATGGTTTCTATTGAGCACGAAGTATCTGATAACTCTTAAAAAACTCTTGGTAAACATAATAATAATACTAATCAGCAGTTATTTTTACGACGCTTAAGCGACCACAAATGTGGGAGAAACCTGCAGGGCTTATGGATTACAACTGACATGTCGGGTGGCTGTCCAATTCAACTCAAATTTGGAATACTTTCCGTTTAGAAAGTCGTTTCAGATGGGAAAATCATAGATTGCTCTTGGATGAACCCACCTTACTATGACCCGGCCGAGTATCAAACCCAGAACCTTCCCGTTTGCTAAGCCTCATTGCTTCAAATGCCCCCGCCTTTATCCACTCGGCCACAGCACCTGTACTAATAATTCTAAATAACTTGACCTCAACTTTTCCAACAGCGCCAAGCTCTGTCCTCTGGTATGTACTTCTTTAGGTGTCCTATCTGCAATAATCAGAATGAGTTCAAGGAGGAAATGCTCTCATTTGGTATACATGTACCTGAGAGGTTAGTAATGTAATATTTTGGTATTGGTTATGGGTTAGATTACCCTTATGTACCCCAAAGTGTATCATTTAATGTACAATTATTGTCAAAACCGAAAGAATTTCTCTCGATGGAGAAAAAATGCCCCATGACATGACAAGAACCCTCGTACTGTTTCATGTTGATGAAAGGATGACAGAAAATTCAGTATTGTTATGTCATACTGCTACAAGATAGAACAATTTTAGCATTCATGATCTTTCCATATTCATTTGGTTATCAATAAATTATGTCAAACATCAGGAATGCTCCACAGATTTAATAATGGTCTATCTGTATTTGTGCGTGCTTTGTATCAAGATGCCCCATATGGTGGAAGGGAAAAGGCATAGCTATTTGTGATGCAATACTGGATAGCTTAGCTTATTCCCTAAGATTGTCAAATTACTCACTGGCTTCATCCATCTCTGTGAGTTATTAGGATGTTAACCATTTTTTGTTTTCTTTTTCCAGGGATGCTGCTTGGGAAAGGGACGAAGGAGCATACCAAGAGCTTTATCAGCGTCACAGTAAATGTGATATCGGGAATTGTATGTGTCCATCCGGCAGGGCATATTCCAAAAAGAGCGGGTTAGTAGACTGCCTTCATATCCAAGGACAACACTGTACCAGGCTAAGCAGTCCATTTATTTTATGTGTATATTTATAAACGCAGTGTGCAGGGATGTGCTCACACTGGGCGGCACCGGGCGGCTGCGCCCAGCAGTTCTGAATGCCGCCCAGCACAAACAGTATTTTAAACATTTCCGCCCGGCACTTTTTTTAATGATAATTTAACAAATTTTACCATAACCAAAATTTGGGAGAATATATGGCACAGAATAGGAAAAATAGCACCACCTAAGCATTCTTCATGTTCAAAATTTGTCCAGTGGGGAGGGGGTACCCCACCCATGTATGGGTGTGGATCACACTACCGCACAATCTGCACGGCACTCAAATATTCCTGAGCACATCCCTGAGTGTGGTCTATTTAAAATCTTTTAAACATATTGTTTTGAAAATGAAATGAGAAAATATTTTTCATTTCCAGTTATCGATCAAAATAAATTAAACTTTCAATGCTATATATTATTTGATTCACAATGCAAACATTTGTAAAATGCATATTGTCTGTAAAGTCAGGATCATTTCCCCATATTTCTGTCTTGGTTTATATTTTTATCAACTTTGACAAATATATTTAGCTCCCTATACAAGCATAATGTTTGTAATGATGATTATGTATGTGCGTACATTCTTACATACACGTATGGGACACCTAGCATGAATCCATGTCATCTCAAGAAGGGAAATTTTGACATACTGTATGCTGTATGGATTCTCCATATACAGTAAACGACACCTGTATATTAAAGATCATGAACGGCAAATATCACTTGAAGTTTGAAGAAGTGATTAAACCTTAACTCTCAAGGAAACTAATTTAGACAGACCCCATGTTGTGTATGATAATTGCTACATATTGTATCATTGCCACAGCAAATGCAATTTGGTATTCTGTTGCCGATTGGCTGAATGAATAAACTTCATAGATGTCATGTTTGTTGTGGTTTGTGATCAACCAGAAGATCAAGATGTTTGGTATATTCCTCTTTCTCGGTTTATAGAAAGTGGCAAATAATTTTGTGCGATTTCTGTGGTTCCGTTGGTTGTCATGTTGAATGTGGAAGACTTGAAAGACCAACACAAGATTGGGCCTGCACACACTGTAGAGCAATGTTAAGCTCTGGTAAGTAACATTTCTGCATCATGTCTCTTGTACTTGAAAAAAAACTAGAACACACTTCTCTTTCCACTTGCAAAAACATGCTGCAACAGAGATACCATCAGCCACTAAGTTAATATTTCTCACACGTCACAGCTTAGGTAAAGATCGCAGTTCTTCATTTTCTGGCATACGCCATTTTGTCCAATCGTCAGTTGGTAAGACGGCAGATTTGTAGTGGTCGTTCATTCCTCCGAGACTTTCTGTTTCTGTTCGGACGAATCAGCAATGGAGGTTGTCTGGCTGAAGACTAAGTGTTCACATCAAATTCAGAGTGCATTGAAACTAAGTACCCCCTAAAAAAAGATAAATCAGTATCACCCACCGTAATGAAAGCACTGATATAAAACAAAAATAGTGGTAGGCCTATGGTCCACTCAGAGAGTGTTCACTGGCCCAAAGCTGGTTCTTAATTTATAAAAGCAACACATCTCTCTCACAGTGTACATATTGGTCTTTTTTCTTTGGTGTTAACCAAATTAGCTGTGCAGACAACCAAAAGGTTAAGAACCAGGAATAATCGTTACAAATTTCACCTGTAAAATGAAGAAGTTCTTTTTTACATGGGTAATAAGCTTGTCGACAGCCTGTGTCAGAGTGACCATGGATCTAAACAATATCATTGGTTATTCGTGACAGGCAGACTTTGGGTTTGAGTACCCATCAGCATGAGTACAAGGATGAGTACAGGCAACAATGCTAGAATACTAGTACAGAGTACAGACTACACTACAAATCTGCTGACTGAATGTCTTGAAGGAATCAACAGCAGTGTAACATACAGGAGTACATTGATACATAAAGATTATATGGTTGTCTTAGAAATTCGCTTTCATTGTGCTGCATGCATTCAAGCTCCGCCATTTATTTGTTCAGCAAGAAACTTGCAAAGCTTTCCAGCTCAAGAATGGACGGTTTTTTAATTCTTCAAGGAGTAAGAGTTAGGGCTGGAAGCAGGCAAAAACTTGCTTGCTGCTGACATCAGGTATTTGTGCTTCATTTGTGTGGTCCTCATGTATTTCCATCTAGTAAGACTATTTTGTTTCATCGCTGGGACAGTGATAATTATAAACAAGCATCTGTATATTTGTTTTCCCCCTTTGACTTTCTTAACTAGAAGAACAGCCATGATTTAGGAGATCATAAATTCTATTTAGTATGTAAAAAGTAAAAAAACCTGAAAATTAAATGAAGGAGAAACTGCAAAAGTAGAAATATCAACAACTCCTTCTGATACTACTCCTTTTTTTTTCTTCAGGAAAGTTTTGTATGCTATCTTGTAAGCCTTACCAAAATGCATTCCTATATTGGCAGGCAGTGTTACATGTTAAGAATACTTCCAAAGAATTTGACATTTTTTTTTTTCAAAGTTGTAGGTAAAGATAACTTATTTCCCTATTTTCAGTTAGTTTGTAACTATGTATGTATTGTGTCAAACACCCTACAGCTAGATCTTTCTTCTTAATTCATGAATTCCAACCTGTGATTAGGGACATCAATAAGTGTGTTAGCTTTATATTTTGTGGACACATTTTCTATGTTTGATGTGTAAGTTTGACAACCATTGGCATTCAATTATACGTAAAGGCATTTTTGTTTTTTGGAGGAGGCGATTGCACAAACTTAAAATATTTTGCATTAAAATCAAACACTTCATACCAGCGGCTTTCTTGTTCGTATTAAATTTTTACGTGAATGTTAACGTTTGTTTTTAGAGACGTACAAATGTATAATTTGTACATAATTGGCCATAGTATGTGATGATGGTGATGGTGGTGGTGGTGATGGTACTGACGATGATGATGATGGTGATGGTGGGGGTGGTGGTGGTGGTGGTGGTGGTGGTGAGGATGGTGTTGATGATGATTGCTGCTAAGATTTGAAGACCAACTGCAACAGGTTAGTTTGTGCACTGTTGGGGTGTATTATAACCTTAGTACTTCTTTTTCTTTCTGTATTTTGCTTTGGATTTTAAAGTTTTCATTCACTTTGTTAAAGAACAAAAGCTTCCAATTATCCGCCGCCCTTTTTGCTATTATCATTTTGTGGATGTTGCTTTCACTCACCACGACAAGGCTTAATGGAATGCGTTAACACAAATGTACAGTAACAACATGCAAGGCTGGTAGAAAAGGTATGCTCAAAGTATGCTCACTTTTAACTGATGATGTTGTTTTAATTTCTAGAAGCTTTAACCATTGTTTGCTGTCTTTTGTTGTTTTTGTTGAGTTTTTAAAACGTTTATTGATGTTGGTCCTGATTATACAAAGCCTGAATACAGAATGTGTCTGTATATATTAAGAATTGTGTTAGATATTGTTATCTATTGGTTCATCATATCAGAGAAAGAAATGTACAAAAATCTTTGTGACAGGCCGTTGCAACTTTCTTTTTCCCCCTTTCCATTCCAATGAGCTTATTCAATCATTCTACTAACCTAGTAAAACAATTGGTGAGCCTTTTTTTTTAAATTGAACATTACAATTTTAACCAACATTTTACAGTTGTGTTCTTATTTAATTAAAATCATGTTCCAGTTAAGAAATACTCTTAGTCCTTAGAAATAGTACTGACAAATATAGAAATGTACAGTAGTCTATCAAACCGTCAACTGAAGCAGCCTTCAGGGTATCAATCACAGATGTTTTTGGCAGATTCAATTTAAATGGTTTTACATCAAGTCCTAGATAAAGAGGCAGTATTTGAACCCAAAGCTACTTCGTCATCTCTCTTGACAGCTATTTGCGATGTCAGTTTTAACAAAGTGAGAAAGAGAAAACTGGTTGATGCAGAAGCCGGATCTGGTAGCAATCTGACAGCAAACCAGGATTATGTAACCGGACGTAGAGATGTGGACTCAATTCCATCAACTTCCACTGGTTCTCCTTCGAAGAGACAAAGAGTCTATGTAATGGAGGAGAGCTCAGATGAGAGACAAGCAGACAGCTATGCAGTGGAAAATTCGGAAGAGTCAAGCTATGTACTCGATTCACTTGAGGCTCAATCGCTGTCTATGGAAAACCGGCAAGGAGCAAATGTTAGATCGCAGCCAAGTGAAGGTGAAGATGATGACATGGATGACCTGTTGCATAGAAAGGAAGTTTTCTCAACCTCTCAATCTACCAAGGCAGAAATGTCTCAAAGTTCCCCTCCAGAGAGAACCCTTGATAACACCTCTCCAAGTTTGCAAAATATCGGCGGTCCACATTGGTCTCATTTCAGCAGTTTTAATTCTTCTGAACATGAGAATGGGTCAATGAATAAACGCTCAATGTCAAGTGGTAGTAGATCTAAGGCCGGTAGAGATCCTGACATTCCTAGCAGCCATCGAGAGGAAAGTTTGACAATGCGTCCCTCCCCAAATGGAAACAAGGGAAATACTTCCAAAAGCACCCCAGAAAACCTTCCAGTTGATAATTTGCCTCGTTCCTCTGTCACCGGTGTGATTGTTAAGGAAGAAACATCAGAAAGATGCCAAACAGTAGTAGAACTTCAGGATTCAGATAAGAACACAGATGTAGCAACTGATCAGATGGGTTCAACTGGTAAGGGTCCATCTGATGTAGGCTCTGAGTCATTCAGTAACCTTGTTGAAACAGTCAAGGGATTGAAGAAACATGTCGATAGGGTGGAATCCAAACTGGATCAAAGTCTTGCCCTGCAGGCTAGAATTTGGCATTTACTGAGTTATATTAGTGGTCAGGTACTGCCATCCGATGGAGAAAGCGATAGTGTTGATGAGGGTTCCTTGGCCTCGGCTAGTCAAGGAGGTTCATCGATTTCTGAATTGAAATCCACTATGGGAGATGATGGCAGGTTGGAGCTAGCAGCAGGTATCGGCTCATCAACTGATGGGAGCATGCACCCTGACAGGTTTGTCACCCTGCCTCATTCAAGTACCCCATTGGAAGAAGAGGAAGACACAGAAAACTTTTTGATTGGAGGAAACGAGGATCTTCTCCTCCCTATGACGAGGTATCAAGGATTTCTTGATTCCGTTAATTCAAATTGTTCAAATGATTCCTCGAAAGGTTCTCAACTTATCCTCTTACTGATTAGTCATTTTCACACCGAGCAGGACATGTGTGATAGTTTTGACAAAGCGATCAGAAGGCACCCATTCCTGGAGATGGATGGCCTGATACCTGCCCTTGACGATAATGTGTTCAGTGCTATATTCTTGCAAGCTAGAAATGAATATGAAGACTTTAAGGAAGACTACAGAGATAGGTTTTGTCCCACGATCAAGAAACTGAGAAAGTTATGCCATCTATTAAAATATGGCAGTTTGGAGGACACACAAGAAGAAACATTGCAAAGTCGTAGCACGCATAGTAACCTGAAACAAAGCAAGTCGGTCAGAAAGAGGAAGAAGCCTCCACTTGACAGCAGTGATGATGCTTAGCTCACTCAGTAACAAGTGAATTGTGATGATATTTTGTGATCTGTGGTATCTGTAATACATTGTTAGAGGCCAAGCCACACCTCCAGCGTAAACATTCCTTATCGTGTCAGAAAACAACAAATGCGAGAGCTCAAGCTGTTGTGAAAGTATCTATGTATCATTTAATTAGCCTGATCACCTTCCTAGGACTTGTCACATCTTTGAGGGGTACTCATTTTTCTGACCAGAATTTTATGTATCCAGTATGCTAGTAGTCTTGATGAGACCGACACAATATGTCATATATGTACAGTACAGCCTAGGCTTAACTGAGGCCTAGGGCTAACTTAATGTATGTTAGTTTCCATTCTAATCCTCCCTGTTATGGGCTGTCATAAATGCTGTTTTTCTTTGCTTCACAACAAAATATCAACATGTACATTAGCACATTTTTTCATTCTTGAGCTCCACCTCCTGTGACATCAGTAGAATGATCATGTAATAAGTCAAAAGTTTTGTCACACGAGGAGTATTTGTGATATATACTTGGTTTTCATATCCTTTCCAATATCAAGTAGCCTATACCTGTAGTTTACAACATTTAAACAACTGCTATGTATGCTCTTTGTGAAGCAGAATATCCATTGTAAATATTTTGGCACAAGATCTACTTCTTCAATATAATTCAGCCAACTCCAATTTTCAAATTACCTATTGTTTTGGATCACATAATATAGAAAATGTTACATTTAGGTAGCAGAAAGTATATGCTTCTTTTAATTTAGCACTAACCAATAACTTTGCTATATTCTGCTCTGTGCAAGTTTCATTGAAATAAATGATCCAGGTTTTTTTTTAAGGGGGGGGGGGAGAGGGGTAGGGGGCTTCATTCATCTTGCCATTTAAAATGTAGGTATAATATGGCAAATAATTATTTTTAAAAATTTGCAATTTACATTTAGGATAAAAATTTCCTTCTATAGTTTACTTCCAAAACTGAAATAAAGAGAAATGATTTTCTACTAGGCTATTGAGTTGGACAAAATTGTGAAGAAGACCGAAACTGTTACAGCTGGTACTGAATTTTGAATTTATGTTTTTAGTTAATCTACCCGCATTTGCATTTTATTCTCAGAGTATATCCAGTTTATGAAATATAAGAGTAGATCTATTACCATGTATGTTGCTTTTCTTCAATTATTTAAATAATTGAGTTTTTCCACTTCCTCTTCTATATTTGGCATTGTAATTTTACATATTAGGTAGGTGTGGGGGGGGGGGGTTGAAACATTTTTTTTCTCAACAGCGCAAATTAACTATCAGAGAACAGCTTTTCTGGTACCGCACATATTGCTACTCTTTGCCAGTTTGAATTTGCTACATATGCAAACAAATTGCAGTAGTGTATTAGCAAAAAGCAATAAAGTGTTGCAGGAAAGGACCATTCATATCTATGTGTTAAACTTTCATTGACCAAATCAGGTCCTATTTCACCCAGTAGAATGTTCTTGTTTAATCATACTTGTGAAATTGCTGCACAAACTGTTTCATAAAGGGTTCGCTTTGCTATCAATTATTGATATTTCATCAGCCATGCTGCTTGAGAGAGCGTTCGGTGGAAACATGGTCTCATTGCCAGCTGTTGTGATGTAGCTGCATGTTATAATCTTTGATCCACAAACAAGGATCCTATATACTCCAATGAACTAAGTGTTATTACTTATCCATTTCAAATGGCTGTTAGTTTCTTTGGTCACGATGGTGTTTGAGTATAAAAGTGAGTGAGCTTTCACCCCTTCCCTTTCCCCCCCCCCCTTTCCATTTTGCCTCTTTCCCTTCCCTCTACAGCATCACTGAATCACTCCATTTTTAGAGCAGCAATTGAGATACTGATACGTAGTCATGTAGACTCGTAGCTTAATTATTTAATATGTTAATGACATATCACATATGGTGGTAAACCTGTTGTGTGCTACCAGTGTAGGATCAACTCCTATTACAGTGATGTCATTTACTTAATAGGATTGTCCAGAGAAAAAACCAATATCTACTGATGAAAAGAGGAACAAATTCGAAGCATCCTGGTTGAAAAATCCGTTGGGTTGCAGTCAGACCCGACCAAAATCCAACAGTCAGTCCTTGAGACCAAATTGGGCTTATATGTCAAACATGTTCGATATTCGTCTGGGGCCGTCGATGTTGAATCGGGTCGTGGTAGTTTGTGGCTGACCACGACTGGACCGCGATCCGATTCCAATGGATAGCCAATGAGAGAGCGTCGTGAAATCAGGTGACGGCTCCAGAAAGTCAAAATGGCAGCCCCCACATGGACTGATGAGCAGGAGATTAAACTGTTGGGTTGGGTCGGGCTGGTGTGCGGCTAACCTAAGATCCGACGCGATTAAGTGCAATTTGCGATTGCCTTTAGAAAACCAAATGGTGTATCATTCACTGGACTTTTAAGATTTCAGAAATTTAAACCTTTAGGTGTAAAAAGTTGCATCTTCTCCACTGATCATGTAAAGGACAGCAGGTTGATTTACTGAACCTAAATGCAGATGAAGCTGGATGACTGAAAATCCCAAAATATTAATTCTGCCATTAACAAATCCATTTCACCAATAAAATTGGGTAAAATATGCAAAATTTCTAAGAAACCATCAGAGTAAATCATTTTGAAGTACACATAATTTCACAAAGAGTTTTTGCCATTTCACACTATACTATATTTACCCTTTCAAAACCTTTCCATTTTCCAGGAAATCGTCAATTCCAACACCATGTGGTCATTGCATGTTTAAATCAATGCTTTCATAAAACATATCTTCCACAGATTCAATTAATCCATCCAAAGCTCTACGTTTCGAAAGTACTCCTTGCAAGAAGAAAGGAAGAATTAGAAGTTCCATGAAACTCAAAGGAAAAAGTCCGAGGGCTGGAATCAAGAATAAAAAAGTAAAGAAATCCAAGAGCACTGTTCTGGTAAGAAATTTATATACATGAATTGAAAGTGCTCGCAACTTAGCCATAACTGTGTGGAATCCTTTAACAAAAGGTGATTGTCACATTTGAAATTGCTGAATACCCAAACTAGAAGCATAATGAGTATATCCTGTTTGAATATTGTGTTTCGATGATAATCGTAACCTATGCATTCATGATGGCGTATGTGTGTGTGAGAGTGCGTTTGTGACGTCCCGCTTGTAAACACGATATCTCAAGAGGGGATTGTCAGACCAATTTCATATTTAGTGTGTAGAAGTACAAGAAGCCTATTGTTTTTGGTGGAGGTCAAAGGTCATTTGGGGTCATCAGAGGTCAAATCGTGAAACCCTTGTAAACATGTACACCCTCGCTATACATTACGTCAGATTCATGAAGAAAACTGCTCATGTTACGTCATCGAAACCACAATGCATTTTTGCATTCTGGTTTGAAGAGCAATGTTTGAATCTTTGATGTTTTTCAAAGATTCTGGTGTGCTCCTTGTGTCGGTCTACTGTCATTGCATCAGTGCATGGAAAAGAAAAATGAAGAGTAATTGGCGTGTTTCGATAGTCCTAAAATTGTTTTTGGTGAAGTTCATAGGTCATTTGAGGTTAAAGTTTGAAACCTGGTAAAAACAGTAACTCCTGAAATAAACCTTGGATTAACTTCATGCTAAACATAGTGATTCCTAGAACCCTATATAGTTTTTGTTGTGGAATCAAAGGTCCTCTGGTCAAAATAAAATTTGTCAATTCAATAAAAATGAGAGGGCAATCCACGGAGTTGCATATCTCATCGCAAGCAAATACAAATTTTAAATGAACTAATATATTTTTCTGGGGTCTGTGTGACACAAGGGTTCACCCTGGGGTACTTTCCACCAAGTTTAAAGAAAATCAGTACAGCAATTTGTTAGCTTTTTACACAACAATGCACTAAAAGTATACATTTGACCTTTAACCATGTAAACCTTTGACCTCAGTTACCAAAGCAACCACACACTTTGGTACTACTTGACATTTCCATTTAATACCTATGGAGGTTCTTTGTCAATTTAATGTTTCCACTTGGAGTTATAGAAAAAAATTGATTTTAACTAAATTTGACCTCTGGCCTTTGGTTCCGGTGGTCTGCCAGACACAAGGATTCACCTTGGGTACCGACCCATCAAGTTTGAAGAAAATCGGCTGAGCTGCTTAAGAGGAGTATTTGACACAAATGTCCTCAAAAAATACACATTTGACCATTAACCATGCGACTTTTGACCTCAGTTACCTTTCCCCTGGAGTTATAGCAAAAACTTTCAACTAACTTTACCTTTGAGAGAAGCTACTCAGGAAACTTAATGATTACGGCGGAGTGTATAGCCTAGTGGTTAACGCCGGCGTCTCCCAGTCATGAGATCCCCGGTTCGATTCCCGCCGACAGCAATGTTTGTCGTCTGGCAAGGGTGTTGTTCAATAACAACTTCCCGACATGGACGTTAAATGGATGTGTGCCGAGAGATTGGCTTCGGTCAGCTTGCGAGTCTAAAAAGCCTCCATGGCTTCTTTCGCGAGTTCCTGCTTGCGGGAAGAATACATACATACATACATTACCATGGCAATGGTTGGTATGGCAACTAACATAGCTGTATATGGCCCAACTGGCAAAGGAACTACAGTATCTTATCCTCCCTATGGGAGCGATGAGATAAAATTGAATAAGCCCCAAATATAAAGCTGTATACTGTGTCAGGACACATAGTATAATATTAAATATTCTCATATAAAATGTGACAAGAAACAAGTAGGCCTGTTAGCTTTGGTGTCTGTTTATGTATTAAAGGGACATTAAGCAAGAGTGGACATATGTATCTTTAAATTTATAGTAAGAATATTGTAAACAATCAAACTGTATTGTTGCAGTGTATCATATCAAAAGTGTTTTCAAGTATTGCCCAGAGCAATATCATTGAAAGTGTTTGACTGATAGCCTCTGAACAAACAGTATGCTATTAGTTCATGCACTACCAAAGTTTAAATCAATTTTAAAGTCCTCTATTATAATATTTCTTACCTTGGTATCTTGATTGTTGTTAATGTAGTTGTTGCTATTTGCTCTCCACAGACTCCAGTTGATAACGATTCTCCTTCTACTTCAAGAGAGGGTATTTCTGATGATGTTTGGTCAAAGAAGAAGAAAACCAAGAAATCAAAGCAAAACTTGAAGAGCAACAAGGAGAAACTCCCACCAACTCTGAAAAGAGCAGGCTCGTCGCCTGTCAAGAGAAAGGTCAATCAAAGTTCGAAAGCTCCTGATTTATCACCAATTGCCAATAATTTTCAGGTGACCAAAATGAGCAAAAGTAAAAAGCTTGTTAAATTGAAAGGTCATGCCAGCATGAAACATTCAACATATGCCAAAACAGTTAAAAAATTAGCAACCAAATGTAAACCTGGTCAGAGCAAAGAGAAAGTCGGCAAGTTGAAGACAGGTGCTCAGTTTGCCTCATCTCGTCATAAAATTCATCTACCATCTTCATCCAGCAATCAGTCCGGGAAGAAAATGGCTGTGTCAGATGGGACTGCATCAACATCAGCGGGAACATCTCAACTAGGACAGGAAGGACAGACACCTGTATCCAAACGTGCTTACTTCAAGAGTCAGTTTCAACACGGGCTGCAATCAACGTCGGTCTATGATACACCAGTAGTTTTCACTCGTAGGGCATTGGCCACCGTCACCCAAAAGACACTGCCGTTATTGCCGTTAGTACGCCTTTGTAAATTGGCCCTTTCACGAGGTGGTGGCATAAAGAAATTTACGGCTGTGGCTTGGAAAAGGGCCCTCTTGCAAACAACACAGGACTATCAAACGAAGAAGCAAGGAGAGCCTACCGCCATAGGAAAAGCTGTGCAAGGTAGGAGGGAGCTAAATGGTGTCCGTAGGATGAGCATGAGAAGCAGACCTCACCAAAAAACAGGTCATGCACCAAAGAAGGGGCTTGATGAAGGAACGGTACGGCCAACCCGTTCTGTCGTTAATAGCAAACAGCTCATTGAAGCCATGTTGAAAGAAAGTGCCAGATCTCATCTGGAGGCGATACTAAATGGGAAAAACGATGTGGACCTTTATGCCTATCTTTGCCATCAAGATACACTGGGGGGAAGGTACAAGCCGGGTATTCACCCTGGTACCAGCTGCAGCGATATAAAGGGAAAGGATCACAATTATACAAAGGTAACAGATTGTCCGGTGAACAGGGATGCAGGCACCTGTTCCCAGAGCAATAAAGATAGGACACAGTCTGATACATCATCCAATGTAACGGTATACGATTTGATCAAAGACCAGGAAACAGTTTCCACTGATGGCTCTCACAGCGAAGTCACTTTTCCTAGTGTCTCGTCACCATTTTCAGTACCATCACCTTCACCTTCCTCATCATCATCATCACCATCATCATCTACCAGTGTTGAGAATGCAAGTGTACAGCACAGGAGGGAGAGGGCAGGAAGTTGCTCAAGTGATGCAATACCAACTGACGTATGTTTGGAAGAAGGAGGGGAGAATGACGACAATAAATCTGAAATTAATCTCGCAGATGTGCATGCAACAGTAGTAAGTGAAGTTATTGAAACTTCATCAAATAAGTTGGAGAACCAGGATTCATTGAACCAGTCACAGGTTGCAGAGAAAGATGAACCTACTGTAGGAGGAAAGAGTCTTGAGGATGTTGTTGCCAAAAGGATGACCAGGTTGCACTCGTCCTCAAAGAATAACAGCCCTGTTTGTATGGATAGAACAGATGATACAACAGAGGTGATACCTAAAACTGCTGACATTATGGAAATAAGGCATGATGCAAATATATTAAAGTTGAAGGAAAGCTCCAAGAACTCCAATGAGATAGATGGAAGTAGTTCAAGACCTGCTGCATCTGAAACACGCAGAGCATCGATGCGATCCAGGAAAGATCAGATGCCAACTCAGAATGAAGAAATAGAGGCATCTGTTATAACTGTAGAGAAAGATGCCAACCCAGGTAAGGATCCTGCAAAGATTCAGCAGGAAGGAATGATAACACCCACTAAAATCATAGGAGATCAAACAATACCAATGGAAGATAACCCAAGCAGCGAATCCCAACAATCTTCTTCTCACCGATCAAACACAGAGTCACCAGCAGTAGACCACAAGAAAAGTGAGTCTAATGTTTCAGTTGCCATGAAGGAAATAAGAGCAGAGGAACATGTGCCAATTCCCGTACTGCCAAAGATGGAGGCATGTGATGTACTGAAGAACCAAGAAGATGGTAATACATCAAGCCCACAATTTACGGACAGTATTTGCGGTACCAGTGTCAATGAAGCAAGGGGTGGAAAAGCAAAGGTGCATCCTTCTGAGAGCAATTCACCCTGCCTTAGATCAGAGAAGAGGAAACGCCTGGGATCGGCAGTTTCAGAAAGAGAGAAAAAATTAACCAGACGCATATCCATGAATGCACGAGGAAATTCATCATCTTTATCAAATACGGCACCCAAATCTAGCGGTCAGACGGTCGGTGATACAAAATCGAAAACCATGAAAACACTCAACGATTATTTCAAAGTCGCTGTCAGAGAGACTAAGAGTAAAATCAAAGTTACTTCTGAGGAATGTCCTGTTCAGGGATCAACCTCCGAAGATAAATCGTTAAATTCTCTAGAAGTGAAGTCAATAGCGGACAATGGGGAAAAGGGTGATAAAAATTACGAAAAAGAATCAGCTGTTGATGTGAACTCTTGTCAAAAAGAAACTCAAACATCTCCTCTGACAGAGGAAACGATGCCTCTGTCAAGCTTGATATCTATCGACAAGTGTCTCGATGAAAGAGACATAGAGTTTTCTAGTGTACCGGTAGAATCACCTCTCGGCGAGCAATCGACTGATGCCCTCTCATCGTCTTTAACCACAGTTGATTCAAAAGGGAGTGACCATGAAATAGCTAATAGGGTCACAACGAGACAAATGGTAGCTTCTTTGAAAATACCTGATACAAACAGTTATGCCAGGGACAATGTGCCTCATACACCCTCTCCACAGAGGGGTAGTTTTAGGATGAATGATATAAACCCTCAGTACTCTTGGCCACTCATTGCCAAAAGGAGAATTGGAAATCTTGAACGTGCTTCCACATCGGATGATAGTGCGCCTCTTCGTGGGATACATCCAATCAAACTTAAAACAAGAACAAATTTGCTTTTCAGAAATGATCATGAACTAAGAAAAGAGAATGACAAATTAAATTCTCAGCTATCCGGACCAGACTCATCCAGTCCAAGGCAGATTGACCAGGACAAGGTTGATGATATATTTTTTGTGAGTCAAACTGACAAAAGTCTTCCAAAACCAGAACATGCCTGTGATTCTGAAATATCGGGACAGAAGTCTTCAAATATGGAAGCACAAAATGATGATGGAAAGCTTGCTCAATCAAGGAAACGGCCAAATCCGGATAAAACCATTTCAGAATCT